>JAJJMC010004708.1:2173373-2304078 GCA_023531435.1 Papaver californicum | reverse complement strand
TTCATGTTTGCCGATGAAGCTTTGACCCGGTCAACAGGGTTTGACTCGGTCAACTGGCTTTGACCGAGTTGACTGGGCTGAGTTGACCCGCTGAGTTGGCCCGATCCAAGGGTGCCCCAATCCAAAGTATGGGTGCCTTGATCCATTTTTCCGGGTGCCTTTAACACTTTTTGAGCCAATTTTTCCACAAATCTTTATTCTTCTAATGTACCTACAAAAGCATAAAAACACGTAATAGACACAAAATCGAATACTAACTCACTAGAAATTAAGGTTCAATTTAGACATTAAAATGTGTCTATCACTACACCCCACTTCAATCTTAAATTGAAACTAAAAAACTCATTATGACTTAAAAAAAGTCATCCTTCACATGCAGTCACACTATCACGTCTACACCATAGGGAAGGGACAAAGAATGAAATTCTCTGATAGTGTTTCCTTTAACCCACCACAAATTAGTTGTCTTATTAAAAACCTTGATCTTGGGATCTCCAGTCAGCAAGGTTGAGTATCCTTCATGGCAAGTTTATTTGATGAACTTAAGCCCCATCCCCCTCGATGCATTAATATCTATATCCTTGGACAAACCTTTCGTCAAAGGGTCCGCGATATTCTCCTTAGACCTCACAAAGTCAACAGAAATAACGCCAGCTGAGATTAATTGTTTTAGGTAATTATGTCTTCTACAAATGTGTATAAACTTCCCATTATAGTTGTTGTTTTTAGATTAGTTATTGCAGCTTGGCTATCACAATGTATAGATATAGCTGGCACAGGCCTATGCCAAAGAACAATGTCTTCTAAAAAGCATCTTAGCCAAGCGGCTTCCTCTCCTGCTTTATCTAACGCAATAAACTCCGATTCCATAGTGGATCGAGCTATACATGTCTGTTTGGAACTCTTCCAAGATACAAACCTACATGCTAGAGTGAATACATATCCACTCGTAGACTTAGACTTCTCTGAGTCTGATATCCAGTTTGCATCACAAAATCCTTCAAGGACCGCAGGGTATCTTTCATAATTTAAACAAAAGTTCAAAGTGTACTTCAAGTACCTTAACACTCTAATAAGTGCATCCCAATGCTCCTGCCCTGGATTACAGGTATACTTACTTAACCTACTCACAGCATAAGCAATGTCTGGTTTCGTACAATTCATCAAATACATCAGACTTCCTATAAAACGTGAATATTCAAGTTGTGAAACTCCATTACCCTTATTCTTTTCGAGTCTACAACAAGGATCATACGGAGTACAAGCAGGTTTACAATCAAATTGGTTATATATTTTTTTAAGCACAGATTCACGTAATAAGATTGACTAAGACTATATCCATTAGAATTTCTTCTAATCTTCATCCCTAAGATCACATCAGCGGGGCCTAAGTCTTTCATGTCAAAGTTCTCATTTAACATGTTCTTTATGGAATTAATTACATCCATGTTTGTACCAAGTATAAGCATATCATCAACATACAAGCATACAATCACACAGGCATCATTCACAAGTTTAGTATAAACACACTTGTCAGATTCATTGATTTTAAAACCACTAGAAATCATTACATGATCAAATTTTTCATTTCTCATTCTTGAGGAGTACCCGCGGACTATTGTGTTAAGGACAATTTGCTGCGCAGGTGGCTCTATCCATTGTGTGTGTATCAATCAGAGATTTCATTAACCTTAACAATTTTCTTCTGTTTAGTTTTTCCATTGTTGCAGAACCAACAATCTTAACACAATAGTTATTTCTTCTGTTTCAATGGCTAAAAGTGATGTTGACATACCACAAAAGTTCAGTGGCAAAGACTTCAAAAGATGGCAATCCAAGATGTTGTTCTTTCTGAGTTTTCACATGTTGGATGAATTAGTTCTGAAACCTTTTGATGAAACTTTGAATGATCCGGGTAATGAAAGAGAATTAGAAAGTTGGGGCAGATAGAACTATATGGCTAAAAACCATAGTCTCAACTGTTTAGAACATGCTCTTTATGATTTCTATAACGCAAAAGAAAACTTTTCTACATTTGACTTATGGGCTGCATTAGAAGCAAAATATGAAGCGGAAACTGCTGGTAGTAAGAAGTTTTTGGTAGCCAGGTTCCTGGAATACAAAATGACAAATGATAAATTTATGGTAGACCAATTTCTTGAACTTCATCAAATTATTAATGAAATTATTGCTGAAGGTATGGTGATTGATGAAACGTTTCAAGTGTCTGCGGTGATTGAGAAATTACATTCTTCTTGGTCTGAATACAAAAGAAGATTGAGACATGAAACTGGTGAAGTCAGTATGGTTGAATTGGGTAAGAAGATTCAAGTGGAAGAATTGTTGTGTTCAAAAGACAAAAATGTATCTTCCGCAAGGGACATGTCCAACAAGGCCCATGTGATGGAACACAAGTCTTCCGCAAGCCTGCACCGCAGCAACCACAAGTTTGGTCCGCACAAAAAAGGTACTTTCCCGAAACCCAAATCTGGCATTGGTAAAATTAAAGGTACATGTTATGTTTGCGGTATTATGGCCATATGGCAATGCACTGTAGGAAACGTAAATACTTTAATAATAAGAAGCCCAATGCTAATTTAGTTGAAAGCAACAAGATCGAGTTTTCTAGCACGGTGTCTGAAGTCAATTTGGTAACCAATGTGAAAGACTGGTGGGTAGACTCTGGTGCTACCAAGCATGTATACGGAAACAAAGATATGTTCACTTCCTATCAGAAGGTAGGGGAAGGAGAAAAACTCTACATGGGTAACTCATCCGTATCACAGGTTGCAGGAAAAGGCAAAGTTGGGATGAAGCTCACTTCTGGAAAAACTCTCACATTGAATGAAGTTCTTCATGTTCCGGACATCTGCAAAAATATTGTATCTTATGGTGTGTTAGATGATAAGGGATTTAAACTTGTATTTGAATATGGGAAAGTTATTGTCACTAAGGGTAAGGATTATATAGGAAAGGGTTATAAGATTGAGGGTCTCTATAAACTGAATGTAACCTCTATTGAAATGAATAAAATTAATTCTTCTTATGTTTGTGTGTCATTAAATGTTTGGCATGGTAGACTTGGTCATGTAAACTATAAGTCAATGAACAAACTGGCTAGCATAGGCTGCATACCCAAATTTATTTTGGATAATGAACATAAATGTGAAATTTGCGTAGAATCAAAATATGCTAAAAAGTCTTATAAGAAAAATATTCAGAGAAATTCTAAACCCTTAGAATTAATTCATTCAGACCTTGTTGACATGAAATCTGTTCAAAGTAGAGGTGGTAAAAAATGGTTTTTCACATTTATAGATGACTGTACGAGGTACTGTCACATATATTTACTTAAAGGTAAGGATGATGCCTTAGAAGCCTTTAAGATTTATAAACTAGAAGTTGAAAACCAAATGAGTACTACCATTAAAAATGTTAGGTCTGACCGTGGTGGTGAGTATGTAATCCCTATAGGAGATTTTTGCATAGAGCATGGCATTATACATGAAGTAACCCCTCCTTATTCACCACAATCTAATGGTGTGGCTGAACGGAATAACCGAACCCTTAAGAAGATGATGAATGCCATGTTAATTAGTTCAGGACTACCTGCAAACTTGTGGGGGGAGGCCGTCCACTCAGCTTGTTATGTCTTGAACAGAGTACCCTTTAAAGGATCAGATAAAACTCCATATGAGTTACGGAAAGGTAGACAACCTTCTTATCCCTCCACCTAAGAGGACCAAGATAGGACCCAAAACTGTTGACTGTGTCTTCATAGGGTATCCTAAACATACTACTTCATATAGATTTATGGTTGTGAGTTCTGAAATATCTGAAATTGGTGTGAATACAATTATGGAATCTAGGGATGCTGTGTTCTTTGAAAATATTTTTCCTTTGAAATCTGAATCTCACATGATATGTGTTGATCCCCTAGATGTCTCTTCAACTAGTCAGACATTACCTGTAAAGGAAGATGAATTTGAGCCTAGAAGAGGTAAAAGACTTAGAATTGAAAAATCTTTTGGGCCAGACTTCATAACATGCTTAGCTGAGACTGATCCACAGACTTATAGAGAAGCCATGACTTCTTCTGAAGCTCCATGGTGGAAAGAAGCTACCATTAGTGAAATGGATTACATTATACAGAATGATACTTGGGAGATGGTAGATTTACCTCTAGGGTGCAAACCCATATGTTGTAAATGGATCTTCAAAAGGAAACATAAGGTAGATGGAACTGTGGAAAAATACAAAGCTAGATTAGTAGCTAAAGGATATAAACAAATAGAAGGTGTAGATTTCTTTGACACTTATTCACGTGTTACGAGAATTACTTCCATTAGGATGTTAATTGCTATTACTGTCATTCATAACTTAGAGATACATCAAATGGATGTAAAAACAGTTTTTCTAAATGGTGAATTAGATGAAGAAATTTATATGGACCAACCTGAGGGCTTTGTAGTGAAAGGTTGTGAAAACAAAGTTTGTAAACTGAAAAAATCTTTGTATGGTTTGAAACAAGCACCTAAACAATGGTATGAAAAATTTGATCATGTAATGATTTCTTGTGGCTTTAAAATCAATGAATCTGACAAGTGTGTTTATACTAAAGCTGTGAATGATGCCTATGTGATTGTATGCTTGTATATTGATGATATGCTTATACTTGGTACAAACATGGATGTAATTAATTCCACTAAGAACATGCTATATGAGAACTTTGACATGAAAGACTTAGGCCCCGCTGATGTAATCTTAGGGATGAAGATTAGAAGAGATTCTAATGGATATAGTCTTAGTCAATCTCATTATGTTGAATCTGTGCTTAGAAAATATAACCAGTTTGATTGTAAACTTGCTTGTACTCCTTATGATCCTTGTTGTAGACTCAAGAAGAACAAAGGTAATGGAGTTTCACAACTTGAGTATTCACGTATCCTAGAAAGTCTGATGTATTTAATGAACTGTACGAGACCATACATTGCCTGTGCTGTGAGTAGGTTAAGTAGGTATACATGTAATCCGGGACAAGAGCATTGGGATGCACTTATTAGAGTATTAAGGTACTTAAAGTATACTTTAAACTTTTGTTTAAGTTATGAGAGATACCCTGCGTTCCTTGAAGGATATTGTGACGAAAACTAGATAGCGGACTCAAAGGAGTCTAATCCTACGAGTGGATATGTTTTCACTCTAGCTTGTGGGTCTGTATCATGGAAGAGTTCCAAACAGACATGTATAGCTCGATCCACTATGGAATCAGAGTTTATTGCGTTAGATAAAGCAGGAGAGGAAGCCGCTTGACTAAGATGCTTTTTAGAAGACATTCCTCTTTGCATACGCCTGCCAGCTATATCTATACATTGTGATAGGCAAGCTGCAATAGCTAATGCTAAAAACAACAACTATAATGGGAAGTCTATACATATTCGTAGAAGACACAATTCCTTAAAACAACTAATCTCAATTGGCGTTATTTCTGTTGACTTTGTGAGGTCTAAGGAGAATATCGGACCCTTTGACGAAAGGTTTTTCCAAGGAGATAGTTAGTAATGCATCGAGGGGGATGGGGCTTAAGCTCATCAATTAAACTTGTCATGAAGGATACTCAACCTTGCTGACTGGAGATCCCAAGATCAAGGTTTTGAATGAGACAACTAATTTGTGGTGGATTAAAAGAAACACTATCAGAGAATTTCATTCTCTGTCCCTTCCCTATAGTGTAGACGTGATAGTGTGACTGCATGTGAGGATGGCTTTTTATTAAGTCTTAATGAGTTCTATAGTTTCGATTTAAGATTGAAGTTGGGTGTAGCAGTAAAACCTCTTGATAGAACTCACCTATCTGAATGAGGAAGTGGGTCGCTTCCTATGAGAATTGAGTTGATTCTCTAGAGCATTCTGAGAAACGGGATACGTCCAGTGCCAAAATGGACACAACGGCACGAATTTAACAGCACCTAGAGAGATATCACGCGTGGAAGTTATTGATGAACTATACCAAATAGCAGTTCAAGACATCGCGTTCACTGTCCATCAAGTAGTTCCGGTAATTTCTCACTAAGCAAAGGTTCAAGACCTTAAGGACACCTGTTGCCTAAGAGGTATTTCTCGTTTTCTGATTTCTGATTTTTATCGGGTTTTCATTCATGTGGGGGATTGTTGGAGAAAAATGACTTAAAATGTATTTTGGTCTTGGTAGGAATGGACCTTAGGACATAGAAGTCACTAAGGGACACTAGCTCATTTTCACTATTGTGAATGAAGAACCTTTAGTCCCACATTGTTGAGACTAGAGATGAGTTCTCTCTTTATTACCACAAAAAATGCAACTAATGAAGGGCCCTTAGGGTTTAGAAGCTTTTGTGGTTGGGGGAGGACTAAGGCAATGGGCTAGTTGAAGTAAGCATACTTTTCACATATGTGCGGTGCTTCGCACCGAAGCACGCACGCTTGCGGCTTGCGTGCTTGCGGAGCTTGCGTTGCTTTTTGTGCTTGCGGTGCTTGTGGATCTTGTGGAGCTTGCGGTTGCGGGATTGAGTATGCTTGCGGGTGCAAGCGCAGCTAAGGGTGTGGGCCAACCAAGACTTACGTTTTTGAAAATAAAGTATTTCATTAAATTTTATTTTAAATGTGGGGGCGTCTGACCCGGCTAAAAATTAAGCTGTTTTAATGAGAAACTATTTTCTGACCATTTTGTATCCATTTTAAACATAATAACCGTGATTAATGCACGAAATTAATTTTAATCAATGCACAATAATTCTCTTCTCATGTTTTGGCTATAAAAGAAAAATCATTTCTTCATTTCAACTTACTCTAGAGTAGACTACTATCCCTAACTCTGTTCCCCTCTTCTTGCTTTGTTTTGCGCAAATTGTGTGTTTATTTCCCTTCCACTATCAATTGTTGTTAAGTTCTAGAGGGTGACTAATATTGTGCTTATACTAGTCATAATAGGCAGTTTTATCCTCGACACATCTTCTCTGTTGGGATATAGCATCTCTCATTATTGAGGAGTACCCGAGAACTATTGTGTTAAGGACAATTTACTGAGCAGGTGGCTCTGTCCTTGTGTGTGCGCATCAACGTCAGAGTGTTTATCAATACAGAAATTTCTCTAACGTTAACAATTTTCTTCTGTTTAGTTTTTCCATTGTTACAGAACCAACAAAGTATCCATTCGTGGCTCCCTTTTTGATCATATGTTATACTCGTCTTATGCTGAGCTCTCCGACAATGGCTTCTCTAACATGCATCGCGTTGTATTCCCTTGCCTCCTCTTGGTCTTCCTTGCTTTTCATAAGCCCAGAGAGTGTTGGAAATTTGATGCTTTGGTATTGTATTGAGGGTATCGCGTGCATCCGGTGAATCCATTTTCTCCCCAGTATTGTTGTGTAGGGTGACTCTGTGTTTATTACGTTGAATCAAAGATCGATGGTCATCAATCGTCCGGCTAGTTTTAGTACTATATCTCCTACTGGTACGCTCTCCGTACCGTTGAATCCATATATGGCTTTCCTTGTTGGCATCATAGCTTTGTCCGCTAGCCGCATCTTTTTTTGAGGAACAATATATTTGTTGCGCTTCCTACATATACAAATATCCTGTGAATTTCCCATCCTTCGATGATCAGGGTTATAACTACCGGACCATAACCGCTAATCAGACCCTGATTTAAAAATTGGACCGACTTTGTCAATCATTCCTCCGGTTCCCTTGATGTGTCGCTTCGATCGCCCGCTTTCTTTTGCATGTTGTGTGCCAAATTAACTATCATGTATGTATGCTTAATGGACTCTTGCTCCACGTATAGTATTATGTTCACTACTCTGTATGTCGTTGTTGGTAGGTTGACCTATCTTGTCTCACTGGCGCTTTTCAGTGCTTTCCTTTGTTGGTTATCCATTATTGGATCCTTGTTATTTATTCTTAGTTGTATCATGTGCAATAAGTGGATGTACTAGTTTGTCCCGTGTCCTATATACCGTGGTAGTGACATCTGCTTCTCGAATTCTTACAATGGTATTGTTTTCTCCCGTTTAAGAACGTATTTATAGAATTAAGAGGATACTTAGAGCCAAGTAGTTGAGGCTATATAAACAGATATCTAAGGCTCAAACAAACCACATCTTTCCAGATAACATATTGATTTACCCCCTTAAAGAGGGGAATTAAGATATTTTCTCTTATTATTTTCTTCTGAATATTTTTTATGGATTTTAGCAAATTAATAAGTAGATAATTTTCTTTTATTGGTTAGGAATACAGTTGAATATTGCAAACGTGTTACGTACGATTGAATGTTTGTTTATTTATAATACATACTAAATAAACATACATTCATATCTAAAGCTAGGGTTGTTAATACGTAAAAGTTGACAAATCTTGATTACAAGTAGCATAGTGTAATTACTGATTGTAGTGATATTTCTTATAATTGCATGTATATTGTGACAGTTGTTAAATTGATTACTCGTAGTAATTTGGTGAATTAATTAGCCAATTTCATAAATCTTAATGCTCTTGGGGACTTAAACTTGATTGCGCGATGCGTTAAGTTATTCTCTAGATAATTCATATTTCCGTCGTTATGGGTATATGATGACTTTAAGAATTTAACATATATATTTGTGATGAAGTATTCTAGGGCTTTTGATATTGAGAGATTAATTATCAATTATTAATTCAAGTACATGTTTGTGATTGAAGACGAAACCCTCAATCAGTATTTCCCCATTCAATTTTTGTTTGCCCGTAAATATTTCTACTTTATTTTGATTTTTTCTTAAATTAGTTTCATAATTCAACAAAATCTCCTTGTGAGTTAAGATTTCAAAAACAGATAACAATTCCTTGCTATCTATAGGAACAGATCCTTACTTATTACTTTACTCGTTATTGTAGAAACTGTAGGAAATATTTTGACTTGTTTGACACCCACCAACCAACGGTCTGAGCTTCCGTTGAACAGTTTGAATGGTGACATGATGAATTTCTTAGGGACCCTCCCATCGATAAGTTCGCCACTCAGTGGTGATGCCTTCAGGTTGTCGGTGTAGGTTTTTAACTTCCTATCTTTCGCGTTCAATGTCGATGTTGCTAGCACGTCCTTCAGCTCTTTGATCATTTTTTGTACCTCTACTGGTCTTAACATTTCCGCATATTCTTTGGTATCATCGTTTCCTCCGTATTAGTCCTCCGTGTTTTATGAGTCCGCTTGCGAGGAATTTCTATCGTTATCCCTTTTCGATTCGTTGTTCTCCATTTCTTGTATATGGCCTGCTAGGATCTCCATTTGTTGTGTTAATTCTTATAATCGTCTATTACTAGACCTCTTTCCTCTGGTACCGCGTCTTCTTGAGGAATCGTCGCTCAGGTATTGTAAATGTTCGTCTTTTCGTAACTTTCTTCCGTCATGCTTTCTTTTTCACCGGTGGTCATTTCATTGTTGCATCTGTTGGCTCCTTTGCTTTCTTTCTCCGTTCGTGTGGTCGTTCATGATCTAGGAGGTGCATCCAGTCTCCGTGCCACCGGTTGTTTGGCTTTTCTTTTCGTTTCTACGTTTGGCATGTTAATCCTTATTATTGTTATTTTCCTCGTTGCTCTTGTTGGTCGGTAAGGCTTTGATGTACCGCTTCGCACGATTCTATGGATGTTATTATCCGTGTCGTCATCCGAATTTTCTACTTTCTCCGGTTGTCCATATGTTTTTACGGCTTTTCCTTGTCTCATGATGGGTGACGTAACGACTCCCATGATGACAGTATTTCCTTCTAACGGTTGTTGGCTTTCCTGTTGTCTCGTCCGTCTCAGCAACATGACTCTGCTAAATAGACGTTGTACATGGTGTACCTTTTGCACAAGAGATTATCGTAATACTCTTACCATTTTGAGCTTTGCGAGCTACTCTACTTTGTGTCTCGACCAAAGGAGGAATCAAAAAAATACTTTTTTCCGATTGTATAGAGTTGAGTCGAAAGATCCTTAGTCGGTGCCAAAAAATTTAGTTGCTTAAAATCTAACCACCACACCAAAATAGAGATGAACTCCCTACTAAGTTAAAGCATAAGTAAAGAGACACCAGTAGGAACTTGCACTTCATTAGTAAAATCTTCACGTTGTGATCCTTAGCTTTAATGCTAAGATTATATATTTATAGGCCCGAGGGAAATCCTCCTTAACAATTCGATGCTCCTCAACAGGTACATTAGATAAGTTACATTCATACTTCGAGTTTTCCTAGACTTAGGTAAATATTGGGTATAGTTTTACCCACTTTAACTCCAAGAAAAGCTGATTTCAATATAGTTTCTTTGATTTTAAGGTAAATATTGGATGGATTCAAAAATAAGTTTTCTCCCTATCAATATTTATTTTAGGATTTTTGGCTACAATGTTTTGAACTTATATGGGTTTATTGGATTATGAATTGTACTAATAATAATGTATTTTTATTTTGTTGGAATTCAGAGGATTTATATAAAATCTTGAAAAATTTGTGAATAATAATACTACAATCGTCCCATAAAAGAGACAATTTTACTTTTTTTATTTTAGCCTAAAATAAAAAAAGTAACAATGTCTCTTTTTATGGGACGGAGGGAGGGGATTAGATAAAGATTCTTTATGGAATAACAAAGATTAATAAAGATTTTTTCGTAGAACAACAAGGAATAATTTTGACGAGGACATAATTGTGGAGGCAATGGCGCTCGTGGTGGTGGCGGTGGCGGAGGTGTTCTTGCTGGTGGTAGTTGTGCTGGTGCTGGTGTTGGCGGTGACAGTGGTGGTGACATTGCCAACCCTAGTTTATAAGTAAAATATGAGAATCCACAAGTTTGCATAATTATATTGTGCCTTGGGTGGAGATTTTTAGAAGAAAAATAATGTACTCTTTCCGTCCCATTTATAAAAGCGGAGTTTAGTTTTTGGTTGTTCCATTAATAAACGGAATTTTTATTCCAAGATAGTTTTTCCTCATGTAACATTAATTATAATGCATGAGTGTCATCACAACTTAGTTAGTGTTTCGGGTGTTGGAAATTGGACAAAAGATAAAACAAGTAATATAATGAATTTTTATAAAACAATCTTTTTCTTAATCTAACAGACTTGACTAATTTCGCTTTTATATATAATACATTTTGCCTTGTTATATTCATAAGATTCTAAAAAGTCTTGGATCCCTAACGATTCCTAAAAATCCAAATGGATTAAATACCTCGAATTTCTATAGAATTTAATATCCATAAAATTAAATTACCTTAGAAACTTAAGTGAATCCAGATAAATCTAAATGGGATACCATAAGATTTCTAAGAGTCTTAATTATCTAAAGAAATCTCAATCCATTACACCCGAATTCCCTGCATAGAATGGATTCATAGAAACCATCGATGGCTTTATTGTTGGAAAATTGGGTCTAAGAGAGGATGAAAAATTCACACACAGATTGTTGTACTTCTGACTTTCAAGACTCTAAGAGATTTCTTTTAGAGAATTATTTCTACCCTCCCAACCAAGAACACAAGAATATAAGTTTCTGATGATGCTTTAGTAGAGAGAAAAGCAGATTGATTTGATGACCTAGAATAAGAGAATATCTTCACTACTTATAGAAGATTCATGTCTATTGCAGATACATTTTCATCTCCAACAGACACTTCCAAAAGCCATTCATGATGGCTTATAGGAAAAGTCGTGTCTATTCAATTTTGAACGAAACTTTATTAGGTTTTTAAAAACTAGAAAAAAAAATTCCTCCAGGCGCTGTCTCGCACTCTGTTAATGGACGTTGCCCCCTCAACCTGACCTGTCAAATCGACTACAGTCTAAGGGGGACACTATCCCTGGAATTCTCCATCACAGCGGTAAATCATGTTAAAAATATCGAATATTTATATGGAACAGTCGAATGTTGTTTTGGATCGCATATATATCGACCACCTTAAGTCAAAATAATTTTTTTTTGTAGTGAACAAACATATTACGATGTGGAAAACAAATCATTTGCATGAGCACCTTTGTAAATCACTAGATGCACTTTCAGAAAACATTTAACAAGACATGATTTTTTTAAATTAGTAAATGCATTCCATTGTAGTAACAAGAAATATGAGAAATTAAAAATATAAAGATAGTTTGTTTTTTTTGGTACAAATTAAAAATCTAAAGATAGTTATTGTTACGGAAAGCTTGTCCACTGTATGTTGACCCGAGTCAAGCGAATTAGACCGTAGTCGGCTTTTTTTTTATTTTAAGTGTGGTTTTTTCCTACCAATTTACTAAAAAGAAATTTAGACCTAAATGTCAGCTTAACAGAGACGACCGATCCTACCGTAGTACCGTTTGCTAATTCCATTATATGATCTAAGAGCTAGTAATGAATAGTTTATAATGCAATCTCTTGTTTTCACAGTCCCACAGTCCCACCCAATATAATCAATTTCGGATTTCATTATGTATTGGTCGAGAGTCATACACTGGTACGCCGTTGTATCGGGGATATTTCGGTTCCAAATATCGGTTCACACGTTTTATACCTATAATTTTATAAAAAAAATATTAGTTCGCATTTGTAACTATAAATAAATTTTGACACGTTATATCAAACTTTTTTTCATAAAGTTTAGAAATAAAAACAAGTACTCATCCAAAATATATAGATCCATACAAAGTTCAAACTAGAAACACAAGAGAAACAAGAACAACTTCACCGTCTATGGATGCAATATACAATTTAAGTTCAAACTGGAATCACTTATCTAACTTAAATAAATTGTTCGAAACAGGTACAATAGTTGCAGTATACAATTTAAGTTAAAAGGAACATACTTTCTGAAGTTGTGTATATGGTTATGGATGAAAATGCGAGCTATACGTTAATGTAATCTACCAAAATTGGTGTTGAGGTGCTAACACTTGTAATTTTCTTACGCATGTGATTACTCAACTTCTTTGATGATTCTCTTTTTGAGATGTGACTGTATTGCCATACTTCATGGGCACTGTGAGCTCTTCTCCTATGAAATTTCTTCTTAGATGCATTAAGGAATGTGCACCTTAGATTGACCACCTTGTGTCCTGCTCTAGGCAAGTGTCGATGCCTGCAAACACACAAACAAAAAAAATGTTCGTCAGGGAGGACAAATGAATATAGTTTTAACTTTAAGAAATACAAATTAAAATTTGTATTTTACTGCAGTATGGGAAAATAGCACATACATTAGCTAATCATAATATAAACTTGATTACGAATTAGACCCATCATTTTGAATCACATAATTGCAATCTATTAACCAATTTGGTCGGTTATCATTCGAAGATCATAAATGGTTTTATAAAAATTAGTTGCCTCCAATTCAATCTGATGAGAACCCGTCGTTTCTTTCCTACAACACTTATTAATATAGTTAAAATAAAGCATACATACTAAGCATGCTGAGGATTAGTATATAGAGTACGTAAAATCCTTATTGTCATCAAACCATAAAAAGAAACAATCGAAGCATATTAAAGGATAAACATGGACAACCACAATCAAGACATATAATACTGAACATGGTTGAATTTTGAGGGCCCTAAACCCCACAGCAAAAAGCTGAACATCAATGAAGAAGGAAATAAAAGTTACAGAAATAAAAGATGAACATCAATGAACATCAGTGACACAATGAAATATCAGGACATACAGTTTCATTGCGAACTTAATCTTGGCATACAAGTAACGACAGAGTCACAGATATGAGATCACACCAAAGACATAGAAGATCATAAATTTTAAGGAGGAACATTATGAAAATCATATCATTCATTAGTTATTCAAGCGCAACATAAAGAGGCGCTTCGCAGCAAACTTCTAAATGAACAGAAACAACAGATATAATTTGATGAATTACATAGAAGCATTGCCAGTTCGTCGCTCTAACTAAACTAAGTTCAAATTTAATAAACACATGAGAAGAAAACTGCAAAATATATGACAACAAAAAAGATATCAGAACAGCGAACAGTGATGACACTCACAGTGTACATTTTCAATTGAGACCGCAGTTTGATTCAAAAAGATTGAGACTTTGAGATGAATCAATGAAGTTTGGGAATTATTATCTATTACTCAAGAATTTCCTGAATCACACCAGCTCCAACAATTTTCCCACCTTCTCTAATAGCAAACCTCATACTTGACTCACAAGTGCTGCAATATGTTACTGTAACACCTTCTTTAATAGCAAACCTCTCTTAGATCCGATACAACAAAAGAATGACCAAAAATGACCAACCTATAGATGCAATATGTTACTCTAATAGAAAAGAATGACCAAAATAAGAACGGGAAACACTTAATACAAGAATAGGATCATTGATAAACAAAAGCAGAAAGAAATTCATATGTAAGATGAGACATCTACTCAGACATAATTGATACATCTGCTAGTACTACAATTTGCACTCACTAAACATCCATTCATTCAAGTATACTACACAGACATCACTTGAACAGAATATTACCCCAGAAACTTCATAAAGAAACAAGCTAACAAAAAAAAAACAACAACTAAGCGTTAGATAAAACAGAAAACCTCATAAACACATAAATACCTTGTAGTTGTTTCTGGGTGCTAAAAATCAATTTAATCTGCAATAATACAAAAAAAAAGAGAAAAAGGTCATACACCTGTTAAAATCAAAGTGGAGGTATTGAACTTAAGAGTTCTATCGATATAAATGAGACCATGAGATGGACCTAAAGGGGAGTTGTATTCTCACCTACAATATGTGAACTACGATGTATTAAGGCACAACTATTGAATTTGAGAAAAGAAAAACTAATTTCATTTTTGTGTCTGGAAACTAATAACAAATATAAGATATCAGACAAGAAAGAGAGATGTACCTACATATTTCCTTCTGGAGATGCCGAAACGATGAAGATGTTCAAATCAAATGATTCGAAGGTTCTACCAATTCTAGCTGGAAACTTGAGCTTCAGATCTGGAGCAAAATTGAAAAATTATGTAGTGAAGAGAGGAAACAAATGAAGACTAAAGAGAAAATTAGGTTCCATTTCTCTCCAACGAATATAAAGCGTTGGATTAAAAAAAATCTCATCCAACGGACAGAAACACATATCGGGAATTTCAGAAATATCGGGTAAAACCGGTTTTTGTAAATTTCGGTCGATATTTTCGGTGGAATGTCGTTTCAATGGTAACCCATAGTTCGTTTCGGTTTCACCCCGAAACCCAAAATTTCGGCCGTTTCGGCCGAAATTAACTACATTGGTCCCACCTAAAAACTAAACAAAATGTAGATTCTGTTTCTTACCGTGTTTGGCGGACTTTATAAGGCGGCATGCCTTACTTCATCTGTGTGACTTTTTGTAATTTGTTTTGCAACTTTTTTTTTAAGTTTTTTAAACGAAGTCCTTCAGCAAGGCTAATAATCAGCCTCAACTATTGGTTTTGCAAACAACGAGAAGATAAACAAAATATTTGATGTTCTTGAGGAATGCATTTGTTCTTGAGTTCCCATCAAAAATACAAAGCGTAAACTGATCCATCAAAGAGTTGGCATCACTCTCGATTATTAGGTGGGTAATCTTCATCTTAATAGCTTTCTTGAGAGCTGCCCAAACAGCAGAAGCTTCATATTCTTCAGCCGAACCTACGTCAAAGGAAAGAGAGGCACAAAAGGAAACTTTTTTTTTCCTGAGTTTCTCATCACAAAACCTACACCATTTGCCAGTGTTAATTCATCAAACGCACCATCAATGTTGCATTTAATCCATCCAACTGGTGGGGGCATCCACGAATCAAGACTAGTGATAACAATGTTGGTTTGGGATTGTATGACTGGGGTTCTAACTATAAGCATAGCTTTAGCTCTACTAATAATAGATTGATGAGATTCTTTTTTTGAATTAAAAATGAGATTATTTCTACTATTCCAAAGGGACCAAAGAATAGTGACAAAGAAACCATGGTAATCATCATGCAATCTAGTAGCATGATCAATCAACCAAAAGAAGAGCCAATCGGTCAAGGATTTATCTAAAAAAGAGCAGTATTCATACAAAGGTTAGATAAAAACCAAACACGACTAGTAAAAGGACACAACACCAAAGCATGCATACTAGACTCTTGACCAGCATCACACCTGGGGCAACAAACATAAAGCATAGGCATGCGAGTGTGAAGAACCGTTCTAGAAGAGAGAGCATTTTTTGCTGCTTTCCAGATAAATAATTGAACTATGTGAAGGACCTTTAATTTCCAGATACTCTTCCAAATATTACTATATGGGGAAGGTCTATACCCCCTGAGTCCCATATAGGCAGATTTAGAGGAAAATCTGCCAGTCTTCGAAAGATCCCAAGCCCTCCTATCAGGAGTGAAACACTGACTTAAGGGGATTATGACAATCTTCTTAAAATAAGCATTATCAAAATGGGTATTGAGTCTATTAACATTCCAAGTTATAGACTCTTGATCAATGAAATAAGAAACTTTAACATTTGCGACAGGAGGGGTCAGGGGGTCAGGGGAAGCAGAACCCAAATTTTGTATCCACTTATCACACCAAGGATCAATAAACTTACCATCCCCTACAATCCAAGAAATAAAAGGCTTGATAAGTTCTTTGATGGTATAAGGACATTTCCAAGTCTAAGAACAGTTACCAGAGCATTTAGTATTCAAAAAGTTAGTCCTAGGAAATACATAACTTTCAGAGAAACAACAAGTAAACAATAAGGGTTTTCAATTAATTTCCAGGCATTTCTAGCCATCATGGCAAGATTACTCAACTCAACTTTCCTAAGACCAAGACCTGCTTCAGACTTGGGAGAGCATAAACTATCCCAGCCTAGGAGGTGTAACTTTTTATCCTTAGGAACTAAAGTTCCCCCCACCAGAACTTGCAAAGATGGGAGTCCATTTTCTTATAAAAATATTTAGGGATTAAGAAAGCTCCCATTTGATAGAGAGGTATATCCTGACCAACATGCTTAACAAGAGTAGTTCTAGCAGCTTGAGAAAGAAGTTTATGAAACCAAGAAGTAATTCTGGCATCCATAGACTGGAGGATGCCCATATGAGTTTGAATTTTAGAAGGTTAAAAAGCATTGGGGGTACCCAAATACTTTTCCCCCAAGTCTCTAGGGAATGTTCATAATGCCAGATAATTGACACCTTAAAGATTCTGGGAACTTTTACTGAACAAAATACCATACTTATCAAAATTGATTTCCTGACCAGAGGCAAGACAATATTTGTGAAGATAGTCTTTAATGGTCTGGAAATCTTTCACAGTAACTTTAGAAAATAGGAGAAAATCATCATCAAATAAAAGATGAGTAATGCGGGGATCATTTATACAAATCTTAATATCTTCCACAATACCTTTTCTGGTAAGAGAATCTATGTAGCCAGACAAGGCCTCGGAACATATTATGTAAAAATAGGGAGACAAAGGGACCCCTTGTCTCAAGCCTCTCTCAGGTACCAGAAGGCACTCCATTCAGAAGAACATAATAGGAGACAAAAGACGGACATTGGACAATTAACTTAATCAAGTGATCATTGAGACCCATTTTAGTTAAAATCTTCTCAGAAAATGACCACTCCAACTTGTCATAGGCCTTAGACATGAATGACAGCTATACCTTCTTTATCTTTATGATGATTAACAGAATAAACCACCTCATAGGCAAAAAGAATATTGTTAAAAATACATCTTTTGGGGACAAAAACACTTTGATTTTGGAAAATGATGGAATACATGAAAGGTATGAGTCTATTGGAAAGAGTTTTAAACAAAATTTTATAGATGAAATTGCATAAAAAAAATTGGTCTATGTTGCGAGACCAATTCAGCGAGAGGGACTTTTGGGATTAAGGAAATATTAGTGTGGTTGAAAACTTTGGCAATATGGCCCGTTCTAAATCAGGTTTGAGTGATCTCAATGACATCTTCACCCACTATATCCAAATATTTTTGGTAGAAAAGCCCAGTGAAACCATCGGGCCCTGGAGCTTTCTTACCCCCCCATTTGAAAAACAACATGTTTAGTCTCATCAGTAGTTAGCTGAGAACTGAGGTGATTATTGTCTTCTGGAGAAAACTTGGTTGGAAGGTCTAGGAGAATTTCTTATTGGAATTGTTGAGGTTGGTAGGAGTAAAGAGTCTTAAATTTTTTAAAAGATCTATTGATACTCTTTCTATCAGTTAGAGTGGTACCAGAAGAGTCTTTAATCCAACTAATATCATTTATTTTTCTCCTAAAAAGGGAAACTCTATGGAAATATGGAGTATTTCTATCTCCTTCTATAAGCCACACTTCTTTGGATTTATCTTTCCAGTACATCTCTTCCAGACTATAAAGGTAACTTAATTTGGCTCTTATGCGAGATAAGATACTAGAATCAGTGGGATTAGAAGATTGGATTGAAATTAATTCCTCCCTCGTGGTAGATATATTGGTTTGAATATTACCAAAAAAGGGTTTATTCCAATCCCTAAGATCCTTTTTGGTGTTCATTAACTTGGCTCTCATTTTATAGGCAGGGGAACCCACTACATTATCATACCAAGAATTAGCAATGATATCTCTACAAGTTGGATCTTCAACCAACATGGCCATGAATTGGAAAGGTTTGGGCATACAATTTTTATCAAAGTTAAATCCTATATGAATGGGGCAATGATCATAGAAATTCCTAGGCATGTTATTCACACAAACTTTAGGAAATAAACATTCAACAACAAAGTTTATGAGACTTCCATCAAATCTTTGAAGAATAAGGCCAGAGCCAGACTGCATATTAGACCAAGTAACCCAGGGCCTGAAAAACCAGGGCCATGCATGTCAAATGCATTACAAAAGTTTTTTAGGTAAACAAAATCATCATCAGAGACCTTTAGACCACCACATTTATCCTCCGGACCCAAGAGGGCATTAAAATATCCTACTACAAATAAAGGTTTATTATATGGGGGAGTAGCTAGACTACATTGGTTATCCCAATAGGAGTTTCTAAGATTGTTATTTGTTTCTCCATATATAAAATGAATATGAAAAGTTTTAGAATGAATAATGTTTGTAGTAGTAACATAGATGCCCCTAGAATTGGATGAGATTATGCTAAGATTGATTTCTTTTTTCCAAGCCAGAACCAGACCCCCAGTTCTTCTAATACAAGGCACATTAAAAGCACAAGGGAAACCCTTATTCTTCAGAAAGAAAGACAATATCTGGGTTAATATTCCTAAGTAAAATTTGAAGCTCTTTATTGGCTGTTTTTTCCCCAAATCCTCTCACATTCCAAACCAACATATTGACATTATTAATAGGAAAAAGAATAGACGAAACAGGAGCATTGATATTAAAATTTCTCATAGATATAAGAGAAGAATGATTCACCTGATTGGTAGAGTCAGAGTTACCATTAGGTTGAGTGCTTTCAGAACCACCACTTTGGAGAGAAATTTGAGTACCCTACAAATTCTGATCAGCATCCCCTTGAGGAGGTTGATTACAAGCACCACTGTTAGCAGACGAGTAGTTAATAGCCTCATTGAAATTGTCATAGGGGTTATGAAGGATTTGAGAGGAGATGGAGTTATTTCTTGGATTGATGGGTGGGAGATTACCTAAGTATGTAATATGGGGGCAGAGGTTGGTATAATATGGTTCAGTAGTAACATGATATTCAGGAGGAATTACTACAATAATTGCCAGGGAAGTTTTAGAAGCTCTCCTGTATTTTCTTAACTCATCTCTAGGATTAATATTTCGTTTGAGATTAGTGAAAGCATCATGTTCAGATGCAAGAGATATAATTTCTTCTCTTGATAAAGTTGGTAATTGAGTAACACTTGATGAAGTTTCAGAACTTTTGAAAATCCTAGCTGAGTTAGAAGTACGAATCGAACCCAATTTGCTCGATCCAGAAGCAATGGATAAAGGTTGTCCCCCATCACCTGGTGGTTTCACCTGTTGATTCAGAGGGAAATAAACCAAGGGACCATTAATGGTGTTACTAAGAGAGTGATGGGATTGAACTGGGCCAACATCAAAGATATTCAAAGGACCAGGTTTAGAGATGAAAGGGCCCATGTTGAGAAGAGGCTACAATTTTGCTTTTATTAAGATCATGCTGGGTAATGCTTTCCTCTTGAGAATCCATAACAGTATAATTGTTTTGATTTACCAGGTTAACATGAGATGGGGTAGAATCAGAATCAGGAGAGATATCTTGAGGTTGAGGTGGCATCAAACGAGAGACTTTTGGCAAAGTATATTTAGAGTTAGAAGGTTGCCTTCCTTCATCACGATGAGCCCTGGGTTTAGCTTTTACCCTATGACAGTTAGCATCTCCATGATCAATGACTCTACAAGAGAAACATAAATTCCTGGTACCATGAAGTATCTGCTTTCGATTAAGAATGGTTGAATTCTCCCCCTAGTGACAAGAGGAATCCCAGTAGGTAAAGGCTTCTGAAATGAAATCCTAACACAGATCTTGACATTCTCTTTCAAAGGATGGTTTCCATACGAATACTTGGATTTAATAAGTTCACCTAGTTTTAGAGTGAGCTTTTTAAGATCAACAAATTCAGTGCATTCATTTGGGACATTGCATAAAATAAGCCATATGAGTTCATCAGAAAAAATTGATATTTGAATTTGATGGCCATCCAGAAGAAGGAACTGATCTAAGAACAAGCAAATAACTACAAAAACACCAGGGTCGCTGAGAATCAACCTTATCATAATCACTTTCATCCAAGAATCTAATGAGCACCTTATTTCTCAAACCACTGAAAGTAGTAACTGTGGGAGTTTAAGTAAGAGGCCAATGTGTGCATATATAACTTCTAATTGAGGTCGTGGAAACGAGAGTTTCACTGCATAAGTGAACAACCATGCACCATTTATGGTTGTTATCATTTTCAACTAAGACCACTGTTTTACCTATGAAGGCCGGTTCAGTGAGAGTTGACGGTAGATTGATAGGGAGAGTGAGAGATGAAAGGGCCCATGTTAATTTGCATTTTGGAGGAGAATGTCCTAATTTGTGCAACAACTAGTCCATGATCTTTATCTGGTCACTCTGCATTTTGGATATACACACCAGATTATTTTTTATGGAGCAGTAACTATAACAGAGCCCAATATCAAAGAGCCATCTTCACCTAATCTAGGTGGAAAAGGAAACATTACATTGAATGCTTTTGTTTCTATACCAGGTGAGAAGTTCAGAGATAAGCATACTGCCAAAATTTATTAAGGAGCCAAATTTTTGGAGGGAATGGTATTGAATCAAAAAATTGGGGGGATTTGAACTTGGGTGGGGATTGAATTGATAGGTATTGAAAAGTTTTGAAAAATTTTGACTGAGGGTTAAGGGCCTCATGGAGGAAATTCGAGGTTTGGAAATAGAAATGAGGTGCTAAGGTTTTTTTAGATTGCAACAAACAAGGATAACCTGCACACACCTGCTAATAATGTTACCTCTCAACAAGTGCTGCATAACCCAGACCTGCAGTAAATCATAAAAAGTAACTAGTACCCATAAATTCACAATAATAGTAGTTGATCTAACCAGCTTCCACTTAATGGTAATTTTAAAAAAAAATATTATTTAGATGGAACATATGGAGAAAGATTATGAAGAGACGAGTATTTAGAGTAATGATGGTTCCCGAGAATATGAATATGACTAGATAAAGTGGTAGTAATTTGCATGGAGTAATAGTTTGTCTTGGTGCCAGGGCTAGAGTGATGAATAGGCGTGAATTTCCAAGAGACGGGACATTTCATGAAGAGAAATAAATAACCATTAACTGACCTAACTTTGCTTTTAAAAGGATGGAGAAGGGTAATTATTTTCCATTCAGAGGTAATTAAGCCTAGAATAGCAAAAATAATTAGAGACCATAGAAAATTAGGAGATAATGGCAAGTTAAAGCAACAATCAACCAGCCAGAAACCCATCTGAGACATATGAATTTGTGAAAAGAAATGCATTGCGGTTAGAGACCAATGAATTAAAAGATACGATTGTTGAGTTGCAGAGTGAAGTATGTAGGAAAAGTCGAATGACTGAATTCGAGAGAGAGCGGGAGAAGAATACAGAAGAATTTTCTCAGTGGAAAGAAAAACGACTTGCAAGGATTGATAAGAAAAGAGATGAGAGAGATGATGTTAGTGATGACTATAACTGGAAAAAGAGGCTAAGTGAGACAAAAAGTGATTCCGAGAAATCTGATGGAGGGTATGAGTACTACTTAGAGGAGATAAGTACTGCTGGGGAAAATTCTGAGACCGAGGAAGAGAAAAATATAGATGGTGCAAGATAGGAGAATGCAATATACATAAGGTATTAGGCAGAGAAACAGAATCCCCCCATATTTGCACGGACAATGGCTGAGGGAGAAAATGAGGAGATGGATGATGGTGTCGAAAATACACAGGAGGTGGAGACATCTGAGGACGAAAATGAAGATGAAGGAGGTGATGATGAGGGTTCTGATTCTGGGAGTGTCTCTGATGGTTCAGCAGCACCATCCGGAGATGAGTATAGTGCTCAATAAGAAGAAGAAGATTAGGATAGCTATGATGGGAAAGATTATTGGTAATCTTCCTTTGAGCATCATAATTTTGGTATAAATTTTATAAATTACTAACAAGCTCTTTTTGAAATTATCTTCTCGGTGTTTGCTACCAATTTTCTTCTTTATGCTGTGGAAATATTTGAAATTGTTGTTCTCTTTTGTAATCCGGACGGTTTTTAATTTTCTTTTGATGGTTTTAGTTTTTTAAAAAAGGTTGTTAAATTGATAGGTTGAAGATATGGTTTGTGTTGGCGGTAGTTTTTTGAAGTGTAGGGGTTTGTGATGATATTGATGATTTGGGGACAAGCTTTGGAGGTACCATGGATCTCGGTTTTGGGATGGTTTTTGTGGAGATGTAACTAAGGGGAAAAACAGCTTGTTGATGAATAGTTTCTTTTTAAAATATGTTGTAAATATGATCGTAGTGAATGATGAATTTGCGGTTTTGTTTTTGATTGTTGATGAAGTTTTTGTACAAATTGAATTCCAGATTATAAGACCTTAATCACGATGAAAAATCGATACAAAGTGATGTTGGAAATATTGAAGTTAAAGCTATGTTTGTTTTGCAACTTTTGTTCCTAAGTTTATTGGGTGAAATGTAATGTTTGTACTTTTCCATTTTAATGTCAGTGATACGTCTTCACCACCTGGCTATATTTATGACCGTCTTTAATCCTCTTTTTCATTTCCCTCTTTTGGATTTTGGTCAGTTTCTTGTGGTTCTTAAGCTAGATCATTCAAAACACTGGTCAGTAGAAGGCTACCTTTAATCTATATCTATAGTATAGTAGTATGTCCCTTCATATAGTATCTTTTTGCTTTTATTCTCATAGGTTAATAGTTAAACTCCATCATAGGTGGATGTGTAATATTTGTGCACAAGATAATAAGTGGCGTTTAATTATCAATAAAAATTATCGACAGGGTATTGACAGGGAAAAAATAGCTATTGTGAGTACATAATATCCACCAGACATGTGGCAACATCCTAAAACAATAATATCTCCACCATACATAGGGAAACATCCTAAGACAGAAGTAACAGATGAGATACACACGCTATGTATGGAATCAAAGCTAAAAGTATTTTTCCCATCTCAAGGTAACCTTAGAATCAATGGATGAGATTGGTCTTCTTGGCGGTTGACATGACTTGACAGAGAAGGACAGTTATCAATGCATAACAAAAAGCGTGACTGACAGCATTTAAGGCAAGCAGGTTATCAATTGAGCACACAAAAAACGGGTAAAAAGTGAACGGTCAGAAGTTACTTTATCCGCACATAACATGTCGAGCATGCAAGGAACGATATTAAAACGAACAGGTAGAGTCTGTGTTTATCCGCACCATGAAAACGGAAGCACGCACATGGGAAATCCCGATTGGATAGTCAGGAAGTGGATCTGTAGTCATAGCATGCTCGAGCCCGCATGAAGGCAGCGGAAAAGGAGAGACCGCACCAACACCCTGCGGAGACGCCTACTCGAAGTGTTGTCCAACTAGCAAAGTTGGAATACATCTAAGGAGTGGCGGGACCCAGGAGTTAGCTCTATAAATACCCAACTCAACCTATGAGTAAAGGGTCGAATCTTTTATGAGAGAAAATACTAGAGAAAGATTGTTAAGAGGAGAAAACTGTAATATCTAGGAGAGTGAATCTGACTTTTTTTTTGTGTGTGTGTGCACGTGGGTGCATTCAATTCAATCCAAGTATATCACGAAATGCACGTCTGAGTGGTCAAATATTTTAATCGTAAATAATTTTTCTATCTTAGTTTAAGTCAGGATTTATCCAGGTACATCCATTTCAAATAATTTTGTCCATCTTGGTTAAAGTCGGGATGTATCCAAGTACATCCTAGTTAGTTTTTAAAAATAAATTTTTCTACCTTTAGTTTAAGTCGAGATGTATCTGGGTACATCCTAGATATTTTTCAAATAATTTTTCCTACTTTAGATAACTCGGGATGTATCCGGGTACATCCTACCTATTTTTCAAATAATTTTTTTACGTTAGCTTAATCCGAGATGTATCCGAGTACATCCCACCTTAGTTTAACCCGGGATGTATCTGGGTGTATTATAACTATTTTTTCAAAAAGGTTACTGACCTTAGTTTAAGTCATGATGTATCCAGGTACATCCTAATTATTTTATAAATAAAAAAAAATCAAATTTAATATCAATAACGGGTCATATTTTGTAGATCATCTCAAACACATTCAAAATATATAAATTTCATTAAAATTCGACTTATATTCCGGAAGTTATGATTTTTTCGCAGTTGATTTTAAATTGGAGAGAAAAAATAATAAAATAATAAAAGAAAAAAAAGTTAAAAGCAAAGAGCATAAATGTGTAAAACTTTAAGTGTACATTTGATCCAACCAAAAATTTTACATGTCCAATCAATCTGGTTTTATATATCTTTAGGCATATATACCATTTTCAGCTAGGAAATCCCTGGACTTGTATACCTTATAAAAGTTATGACTTATTCCACTAATGTTGTTATTTGGATTTTAATTCCAGATCCAAATAACAAAAACAAAAGACGTTGTCGTTTTTTTTTTCTTTTTTACTTTTGAAGCATGATTGTTTTTCCATTCATAAAAAACAACAATATATTGAAATAGGCATATCAAAATCTTTTAAATTTTATATACTTATTTCATATTAGGATTTTTTCTGGGAACATTTTCTTTGAAGAGTTCATAGCATTCATCATGATTAAAATGTATTTCTTAGATTTCAAAATGCTAGTCATGTATTCTAAGTTTCTCTCAGTAAATGAATGATAAGTTATTATGACTAACAAAATAACTTTAAATAAGTGGTGAAAAATAGTAATAAACATATTCAAGATTGATGAGCTGGGTTAACTCGTAATATATGGCTACTATATTTTTGCACCATTTGTTTGACGCTATTGATCAATCTATGTTGAGAGTCATACATATTTTTTTTATTTTGGTTTCCGCCAACGTTATGAACATTTCAAATATACGATTGTTTGTACCTAAAATTTCTCTTAGGCAAAACAATATATTGTTGAAGTACTTTATTTAGGTTCGAGGATCAAAATCGTACAAAACAAATCCAAACTGGTAGGATGTTTGTATTTGTTCTGCTTCGGTTACAAAAAGAGGAGATGTGTTGATCTTAGGGGAGGGAAGCAAAGAAAGTTGAAGGAATTGTGTGTAGAATTGTGCGTTGTGGTGGAAAAATAGCAGAGCTTGTGAGAACGATTTTCTATCTCTTCTCCGTCTGTCGCTTTTTCTGTTTTGAAATTGCCTAAGCAGCCTATTTATAATGTTTTGATGCCACACACTTTCCTTATAAAGTAGTGGAAGTTGTGGGGAGATAGGGAAGTGGAGGTTGTGGGAATAACCGTCCAATTTGTCTTGGGAAGTTTCTGGAAACTTCTAGACCATTACTCTATTATCTCTTCAACCGCTCCAACTTACCACTTACTTTGTAACTTCTTTATCATGTGGTGTTGTTACGCCCATGTTGTTGTAAACCGCCAGACCAAAACCCCATGTTTTATCCCCCCATGTAATATGATTTGATGTCTTGTAGGAGTTGGTGGATTCATGGCTTCAAAGCAATGGGTCTCGTTGTAAAATAATGTTTCTAGTGGACTTTATGTCAATTTTGTCGTGGTAATAGCTTAAGTAATAGTACTAGCTTGAGCGAAGAATGGTGCTAGCTTGATCGAAAGAATTACGCAGCAACAAAGCGTAACGTGGCAGCAATAATGGAGTGTGGGCGCGGCAGCAGCACAGAGCGTGAGACGCGGCAGGTGGTGGGGGGAGGAAGCAACGCTAGCGCTGCTGCTAGTATTAGCATGGCCCCACCTCCTTTAGCGCGTTGGCCATACTTCTACGTGGTTTCGTTACTTCGTGGGTTTGGTAGCTTCGTGGCTTTGATTGACTTTATTGTTTTGTTGTCGTATTCGTGCTAGGAGCGTGACTGCTGGGAGTGCTGCTAGAGGGTTGGCGCCAACTTTACATGGGTAACGTTGGCGCTGGAGTAGCGATATGGATGCGTTGGTGGAATCGTTGTGGTTGCGCTGGTGGGAGGTTGGCGCCAACATTACCCGGGTGGTCGTGGTCCTGGCACCGGCAGCATGTCCATGTCGCTGGCGCTGGCAAGGTGTTATCATTACATGGGTAATGTTAGAGATAAAGTTACTCGTTGGCATATGCTTGGCCCTTATGTAGCACATTCAGAACAATTCAAGGAATTCAACAGTAGAAGTTTGTGACTTGAGATATTGTTCGATATGACTCTGTATTTAAATGGTATGTATCTTATTAGCATTTTTATTCAGAAATGGCATAATGTCCATGTTGAATGTTTGTAACTTTGTATAATCAACGCTTTCTGATTAATACAGAATAATTTAAGCACGAAATAACGAGGGTTTAGCTAGGTAAAGCCCTGAGATTTCTATGAGCGCATGTATATGCAAAAGAACTACAACATGAGTATGTCTTCTCAATTCTCTTGCAGAATGTAAGATAGGAGTAGTATTCATAATTCTGATGCTTGTCAAAGATTAATGTATATTTATTTTATTCTTCTGCAGCTAGGAAAAAAACAACATTACAAGAGGAGTATTACAATTTTCTCACTTGTTTAAAATCCACCATCAACAACGATTGCAAAACATGTTATGTCTTGTAGGTGGAGTACTATTAGATTCATCAAAGAAAAGATAAATATATGTTAGATTCATCAAGGAAAAGATAATTGTACGGTTGAACAAGACAATGATCGTTTACACGAGTACAGTTCACCGTTTTTATGCTATATATCAATATATATATATATTGGTTAGGAATGAAACTATTGTAGTAGATATGAGGGGAGAAAATCCATGGTACATGTGGAGAACATCCAAGGGATGAACGAGATAAGGGATAGAACTAAGGAAGCATGTGATCATCTCACCCATGTGCTTGTTGTAGTCGAGATATGTACCAAAAGATACATATGAAGACACGTATAAACAAGAAAGATAAAGAACAACGAAGATGAAAAAGAGCGTTGGAGATCATTAAATGCTAAAACAGACTATCTAAGTTAAGGGAAGACCAAAGAATGGGTGTCGTGTCAAGGATGGATACAATAGCAGAGGTGGTTGAGTGAGTTTCTCGGATGAATGTCCGAGATCGGAGAATAAGAGATACTCGATATTTGGGCCTTCCGAGATAGGGCTTGGGTTATAAAAAGAGATCATTTGTTCACATTCAAGGAAGACGAAAAATCAGAGAGAGAAAGATAGGTAGTTAGAGAAAAGAAGTATTTAAGTGATATGAACCATATTTGCAAGATCATTTGAGAAATAAATCCAGTTCCAATATGTAGTAAAATCCGATCTTGTATTCACTCAACCAATATTACAAAACCCGTAGATGTAGGTCTCATTAACAACCGAACCACGTAAAACTCTGTGTGTCATCTAATTTATACCTTGCTTATTTTTTTTATTGCATGATTATTAACGTTGCATCTATATATTAAGTACTTAGATCTATATAATCTTGGTAGTAAAATTTTGTGCTACTACAATTTGGCGCTAGAAATAGGGACTGAGTAAAGAGATTCGTCTCACCTGACCTTCGGTCAAAGGTTTCAGTTACTTAATCTAAAAGCTCAGACATTTATTTCAAGTTTTTTATCCTCTTAAAAGTTTTCAAAATTTCAGTAGCCTTGTCTTCAAGTTTTCATCCTATATAAGTAGATCAGGAAGCTCTTAATAAAATCAGTCTTAAGAGAGTTCTAGATCGAAAACCAGCTCCAAAGTTTTATTATCATTCTTCGAAAAAAGCTATTAAAAGCTCTTCTTAGATCAAGGAAAACATCATTGTATCGATTATCAAACATTTAATACTGATCATCAACTAGAAAATTATTCTTAAACGCATTTATTCCGTTGTTTTAAGAGATCTTTAAGAAGTTTAAGAATCTTTAAAATATTATTCTAAAAACCTAGATTTGACCAATTTGAAAAGATAGTTTTCTGTTTGTCAAAGGATTCCTTTCTGAAAAGTGAAAGATAGATCCGTACACATATAAGACAGTTATGACATTGACAAAGTCAGGAATCTCATTAACTACCTTGCGGGGCCCATCTCGTTAAGTCAACTTTGATTGTGTATGAGAAGAATATTCCATTCATGACTACCAACAAGGATAATACCAACACAAAAGACAATATGACAACAAGGAGAATCATCATTACTCGAGGAGATGGTAGTCGGATAAACACCACATGAGGGGAAGAAGAAATCACTAATCAACATACCAATGAAATAGCGCAACCACAAAATTTAGAAAATGGCATAACTGGAGAAAGACCCGAGGGAGAAGTTCCTACGAACAACGAGCTCGAGAACAACAGGCTCGTAAATGAAGACATACAGAATGAAGATGAGCAAAGGGGAGAGCTAGAAAGAGAACAAGAGGAGAAGGACAAACAAAAGGGGAAAGCAGTTGCCTCTGATCAAGGGAGAAAGGAGGCCACCCTGGCTGAGGTCTTGAAAATACAAGAAGAACAAGACAAAATGGTGGAAGACATGATGAGAAAGAATCTGGACTTAATCCGAGAAAACAATAATCTGAGAGCAAAGATCGTATATAAGGTGGAAGCAACGAGTAAGAACCGGGAGAACAATAATCGAGTCGTAGGGAACAAGAAGATGGATGAAGTTCTTCAACCCATCCGAGGAATCGATATCGTGGAAAAGGAAGAAATGATGAAAAAGTTGAGCGACCTAGAAACAATGGTAAAAACATCCAAAGGAAGAGAGGGGACATGGAGGGTATCTGAGATCATGTCCGAAGCAAAGAGATCGTCACTATCATACGAACTGCTCTATGAGCCCATTCCACAGAAATGTACGATGCCGACCTTTACTTCCATCTTCGAGGGAATAAATGATATTGTTTAACATGTCAGGTCTTATCGATTATCACTCATAACATGGGAGAGTGATGATGTGATCATGTGCAAATATTTCACCGCCAACTTAAGTGGAGAAGCCCTATACTGGTATGATGCTTTGCCCGAGGGATCCATCAGCAGTTTTCGAGAGCTTTCTCGAAGTATATATGCATAGCCACTGCACCAGGCCTGGGCTTGATAAGCTTTTTTCCCTCAAAAGGAGACCTAGGGAAACGCTAAAGTCGTTGGTGGTAAGATGGAGAAAGTTATGCCTCGAAATCGGGAAAGTATCAATTGAGATGCATATCGTTGGCTTCTCGAATTTGTTAGATAAGACTGACCTGATATTTATAGCCATGTTCGACACTCCTCTGAGTACGATGAATGAATTACGAGCACTACAAGAGCATCATATCGGGTTGGAGGAAATCCAGGAAATTTTCCCTTTTCCCTCAGCATCGAGAGACATACACGTTGTAACACTCTTTGAGGCACCAGCATCAAGTACACATCATCAACAACAAAACCAACAAGACAGATAATTCGAACCACCAAAAAGGAATGTCGGAGAACAAAGGAATCAAGGGTACAAAGGATGGACCCCATACATCAAAAGAGCTAGGTTTGAGAATTGAACCTCCACCAAACTCAATGCACCAATGAGTCAAGTCTTCACAAAAATTATGAGGAGGGGGTTTAAGGTTAATTATCCATCGAGCCGAGGCCTACAACCTTAAACAACCAATCATAGCAGAGATTATTGTGCCTATCATCAATACTGAGGTTACAGTACGGACAAATACAGAAGTTTGTAGTTCTTGATTCAAGATGTCATAGATGATGGAAAAATACTTGGGTTTGTGGATACACCATTAAGGCCGGATATACAGGAGAGCAACCAGTAATGCACGAGGTCGTAATCGATCTAGGGACTCAATATCTGACAAATCATGCTAGCAACTCCATCATACACTCGCATGTTTTAGATTATGATTTTCACAAGGATGTTATGACTCGGATTCACAAGCGAGATCGAGAAGTCATAGAAATTCATAGCATTGCAATAGAACCACCCATGGAAGATTGGATAATACATCCCATCTCCTTTTCAGCTCGCAATGCCCCGTCTAATGGCAAGACTCACATTAATCCTCTAATGATTAGATTGAAAATAGATAAAGGGGTAGTTAACAAGACACTGGTTGATAGAGGAAGTTCAATAGATAATTTATTCTACGATACCTTCAAAAGAATGGAGTTTTCCGATGACGATCTTGTTCCTTCCACGTACAACATCTGTGGTTTCAACGGTTCTGCTTCGAATCCAAAAGGAGAGATCACACTAAAAATCCATGCCCGAAGCTTAGCTATAGTCATAACTTTCTGTGTGGTGGATGTGATCTCACCCTACCAGGCCATCATGGGAAGACCATGGATACACGAGATCAAAGGAATAACATCGACATATCATTAGCGAATTCGTTTCCCATCACTTGAAGGAACGCTGGAAATTCTGGGAGATTCAAAAGAAGATCGAGATTGCATTGAGATCGATGTAAAGCGGAATCAACAAAAGGAAAGTGACATCAGAGAAAAGAGAAAATAAATCAAGCAGGAAAAGTTTGAGAAAGAAAGGAACGACTACTACATCAAGCACGTGGAATTCGGAAAAGAAATGAAGGAAAGTTGTTTGGGAGAAAAAACAAAAGAACGAGGCGGCATATCAATTACTGAATGCGATACCAAATATTCCAAGGCCAACATTTTCCGCAGCAGAACCTACTCAAGAGATAAATATTGGAGCAGAAGGAGATCCAAAAATGATCTAAATCGGAACATTGTTAGGATCCCTGCATAAGGAAGAATTGATATGTTTATTGAAGGAGTTCGTTGATGTATTCACATGGAAAATGAGCGATATGCTAGGAATCGATCCTAAAGTCGCTTGTCACCATCTCAAGATTGATCCAAAGGAAAAACCATTCAAACAAAGAATTCGGATAGTCGCATTGGCACACCACGATGCAGTAGAAAATAAACTAACAAAAATGAAAGAAGCAAGAATAATCAGGAAAGCAACATACCCTCAATGGATATCGAACATGGTAATTGTGCCAAAGAAAAACAAAGGAGTTCGGATCTGTATTGATTTCAGCGATCTGAATAAAGCTAGTCCCAAAGATAACTTCCTTTTGCCAAGCTTGGATCATCTGGTAGATTCGACATCGGGGAATGAGCTATTCTCGCTCATGGAAGGCTACTCAGGGTATAAATCGTGCTCGCCGAGGAAGATCAAGAAAATAAAGACTTCTTCACACCAAGAGGCTTGTATTGATATACTCGGATGCCATTTGGATTAAAAAATACAGGAGCAACATATCAAAATATGGTAGAAGAGATGTTCGGCCAATGCATCCACAAAACCCTTGAGGTCTATATAGATGATATGCTAGTAAAGAGCAAAAAGAAAGAAAGTCATGTACAAGATTTAAAGGAAAATTTCATACAACTCAGAAAATTTAACATGAAGACTAACCCGACAAAGTGTGCATTTGGAGTAACCGCATCAATTTTTTTTTGGGTTACATGGTCACCAAGAGAGGAATTAAAGTGGATCCCATCAAAGTTCAAGCTATTCGAGAAACGCCATCTCTGGCTATACTGAAAGATATGCAAAAGTTAAACGGGAAATTGGCACACTGAGTAGATTCATAACGAGATCATCAATTCGTTGCAATGCCTTCTTTAGCACATTGAGAAAAAGAGATAAATTTTCATGGACAGAAGAATGCGAGAAGGCTTTTCAAGGAATAAAGGATTATCTGGTAGAACTTCTAATACTACAAATCCATAAACAAGGAAAAGAACTCAATCTATACTTGGCAGCGACCTCGAATGCCATAAGTGTTGTTTTGGTTCGAGCAATAGAGGTAAAAGAAAGGCCAGTATACTTCATCAGCAAAACAATGACACCAGCAGAAAAGAATTATACACAAATGGAACGGTTGATACTAGCTCTAATACATGCAACACAAAAGCTGAGAGTTTTCTTCCAAGCTCACACAATCAAGGTCCTGACCAAAAGCCCGATTCAATCTGTTCTAGAGGGTGCTCAATGGGTGGGAAAAGTGTCAAAATGGAATGCTCAAATCAAACAGTTCAAAATCAAATATGAAACAAGAGCAGCAACACCGACATAAGTCATGGATGACTTCCTGGCAGACTTCCTATTATCCGAACAAGATGAAGTAGAAGATATTCCAGCCATGGAAGAAGAGCGAGATGATGACCCCCTTTTAAAAATATATCATCCGAGGCGATGGGAAGTGTACATAGATGGATCCTCTAATGGAAGAGGAAATGGAATCGACATCGTACTCACCTCGCCCAAAGAAATTCGAATAGTCCAGAGTCTTCGACTCGAGTTTCCGTCAACCAACAACGAGACCGAGTACGAGGCATTCATTCATGCACTTCGGATCATAATTGAGATGAAAATCTCTGAAGTCAGAATAACCAGCGACTCCGAATTATTGGTCCGGCAAATAAGTGGAAGATACCAAACCTTGGATCCAGTCATGCAGAAATATCTAAACCAAACTCGACAATATACAAAGCAAGTACCAGATCTACAGATCTGGCATGTTTGTCGAAGGGATAATAGGCATGCAAATACTTTAGCCTTAATCACATCAATGATGCTAATGTCAAGGAAATACGAATCGATAAACTGTATCGATATATGGTAGACAAAACACCAACAAAGGAGAGTGCATCTACAGAGATCTCCAAAAACGAAGAAGACTCTAGGGAACCGATTATAAAATATTTGCAGAACGAAGAGCTTCCCCAAGAACCTAAGCTCCCTCAAAAGGTCAAAATCCGATCAATCAACTACCAAATTAGAGATGGTGTACTATAACGAAGATCATTTCTCGGACCATTGCTACGGTGCCTCTCTCAGAAAGAAGGGTTGGAAATTCTTGACGCAATACATTATGGGGACGCAGGAAACCACATTGCTTCCAGGTCACTAGCACAAAAGGCAAAAACTCAGGGATATTTTTGGCCATATAGCTGACGAAAAATAGGGGATATGACTGCTCATCTGAAAGAGAAGAGTTTTCTTCCCATCTTGACCTTGTCCGATGGGAGGAAAAGAGGCAAACTGTGATGGTGAAAATCCATGGTACACGTGGAGAACGTAAAAAATGATGAACGAGATAAGGGGATAGAATTGAGGAAGTAGTGATCATCTCACCCACGTGTTTGTTGTAGTCAAGATATCTACCAAAAGATACAGATGAAGAAACGTGTAAAGAAGAAAGATAAAAAACGTCGAAAATGAAAAAGAGTGTTGGAGAGAATTAAATGCTAAAACAGACTATCTAAGTTAGGGGAAGACCAAAGAATAGGTACCGTGTCAAGGATGGATACGATAGCAGAGGTGGTTGAGCGAGCTGCTCGGATGAATGTCTGAGATCGGAAAATAAAATATACTCGATATTTAGGCCTTTCGAGATAGAGCTCGGGTTATAAAAAGAGATTATTTGTTCACATTCAAGGCAGACGAAAAATCAGAGAGAGAAAGATAGATAGTTAGAAAAAAGAAGTATTTAAGTGATATAAACCATATTTGCAAGATCATTTGAGAAATAAATCCTGTTCCAATTTGTAGTAAAATCTAATTTTGAATTCACTCAACCAATATTACAAAACCCGTGGATGCAGGTTTCATTAACAACCGAACCATGTAAAACTTTGTGAGTCATCTACTTTATACCTTGCTTATTTGTTTTATTGCATGATTATTTACGTTGCATCCATATCTTAAGTACTTAGATCTATATAATTTTGATAATAGGATTTTATGATACTACAATAGATATATGAAGATGAAAAAAATAAAAAATCCATGATTGGAATAATTTGAGTTGGGGAAGGAGTTCTCAAACATAGAGAAACTTCCAACGGCTAAGAAAATAAAGTTGTTGAAGAAAAAATAGATACCCCATAATCAGTTGTGAGAGGACTGTGAAATATACCAAAACACAATGCCATCTTTTTGGTTTGTAAATAAACCATATTATACATTTTTTATTTATATTAATATATATCATATTGTATATTTTTCATTTTTCATTTTTTATTTTTTATACAAAAACAAAACATATTAGATCTTAATATTAAATCTCCATGAAAAGTTCTCATGTAATAAGATCTTATTTTCGATCTTATTTATATTAATATATATACCATATTGTATATTTTTTATTTTTTATTTTTCATTTTTTATTTATATTAACATATTAGATTTTTCATAATATTCATTATGCATGTAAAGTTCTCCATGAAAATCCTGATAGTGGACTCGAGTTTTAGTTTTCTGAAATCAAATAATAAAAGGATACTTTGCATTTCCTCACTTTCAAAGATTGCTAATTAAAAAAATCTCCTCTAAAGATTGAATATTGGCAAAATATTTTACCGTTAAATTATCTATATAAGTATCAGTTAGATTACACACGTTAAATTATCTATATAAGTATCAGTTAGATTACACATAGACTGGGTATACGTGATAAGTTTTTTAAAATTAACTAAAATACAATTTCACATAAATTAAGTTATGTACACGTGGAAGGCATCCGTTGAATACATGTTATTGATCTAGATTTATTTAGTTACTTCCGAAGACAATGACACGTGTTGATAAAAATAAAAGTAGTCGAATAAAAAAGAAAATTAGGGATTCATTACTATTCTTCTCCCTCTGTTTAACCACCACCACACGATTTTAATCTTATTCACCAGCGCCGTGACCACCCTTCTTCACGAGCATATCCGACGCTATCTAGTTCCTCCATGCGTAAACTCCTTTGCTGCATACCTTGCCATTCCCAGTTTATTTAGAAAATCTGGATAATCCCCATAACCAAAATCCAATCAAAACCCAAACACACAATCCTTAATAGTAATTAATTGAAGAAGAAAAAAGACAAAAAAAGCAATGAGTAACACACCATGAACAGGTGGTTTATGTTCCTTTAGGATTATAACAGTTATTTATAGTTCAAACAACATTTACCAATGTTGCTAATGGATTCGCGAGTGATGCACCACAAATTCACGTTGAAATCTTGTAACACTGAAATCGTCAAGTGTACACCAACTTTTATTTTATCATTGTATTATTTCTCTTTTACCTGACTATGAATTGATGTCCATGAACCTTAATTTTGATTTGATGATGTAAGTATTGAAAAGAAATGGTGGGATGCATGGTTTAGATATTTTATGATAAACTCATACCAACATTAATGGCAGAAATAAAAGCTTATAGGGTATTTGTTTGAAAATCTTCATAGTTGAGATTTAGATTCACACGCATGGTTCATACACAAAAATAATAATTTATTTTTAAGCATAAAGGTATTCTCAGCCGTTCAATAAAAATATATTTAACATAACCATGCGTGCGCTGATACAAATCAACTAACTAGGAAATGGATAGAAAAAGTAACTATAAGAAGTTTTATTAATTTTTTATCTTTATGGAAGATTTTCTTAATTAGTAATTTTTACTAGGGAGGAAATACAAAATACTCCATAAGTTAATATGACTAGGCAAAAAGACTTGAACCATATAAAATAATATCTAAATAAACATATTAAAATACTCATTAGCTCTTCGAAAGAAAGTCTAGTATGCACTTTACTAGTTAACTTTATATGTCTAATGAAGTGTTACCATTTGTTGGATTACAACGAACCTATAAAATAAACTTGCTTATTTTTGCCTATTTTATGTTCACTATGCCAATCATGGACCGTCATTACGTAGATTTGAATGAGAAAGATCTTTTGCCAAAGTGTAAAACAATTTCTTACAACAAATGAAAGACAATTTGTATAGTGAATGTGAACAAGAATCTAGAGAAGATTTTATGGATACTCAGTTATTATGGGGAAATTGTGTTTGAGAATGGGGTTATAAAGATAAACACCCAATTACTATTATTTTGATGCAAAGGAAGAAATTTTCCTAAGCCAACGTTGAAAATAGGACCGTTACAGAAAAATGAGTGACTAATAAAGAATCTGCCTTCCTCTTTAATCAAAAAGGCCATGAGAAAGGACCTCGAATGTATGCGTGAACTAATTGATTTTTATTTCTTAATTTATTTTTATTTTTAAAATATAAGGTAAACGTGCTTGTTTAGCGGAAACTGTGTTAGGTTAAAAGGTCAAGTAAATATTTATAAATCATTCTATTGTGGGATGGATACTGCACATTTGTTAGCGAATTTTCTCTTTTTGCTGCATGTAGAAGGTAGAAAAATGTATTTTCTGTGATTATTTTTTTTTGTTATAGAGTTTTAAATTTCTCTACTTATTAACAAGGGTCTTGTTAACTAATGTAATCATATATATGTCAAGATTCACTAAAATAATAATTATTTACATTGAAAATAAATTTTATTTGTTTTGTTGTATTGAAAACAATAATTATTTGTATTGGAAACAAGATGTATTGTTTTTAATATAATAAAAACTAAATTTAATAGGATAATAAAAAAAATTCACTAAATAAAATAATTTTATTATTACATCTACGTATGTAGTATATCGGTATAAAAACTAACAAAAGCCTATTAACAAATTAAAATGAGATATGTATGCATAGCGATTGCTTGTATAGCCATTGGATGGCAAGTACGTTGGCAGGCAGGTCTTAGCCGATCAGCCCAATCTTAACAGCCACAATAATAAAAACAAAATGTGGTTGTTTGATTATTGAATATGATGGTTTAGTTATCCCAATTTGATGCAAAAATTCTTGGATTTATCCTCTAGTGAAGTTCCCAGCGAAGTGACAGCGCCTCGTCAATTGATGGAATCGGCATGGTGAAAGAGCGATCGGACTCGCATTTCATTCTTTTTGTGTCGTTTCAGTACTGAAGTGCTACGATGGATACAGAAGAAGAAGAAAGGCTGGTTCCCTTCATCAAAGCCTTCTAAAAGGGAGACGCAATTCTTGGTCCTCGTGCCACATAAAAATGTAATTGAGTCTTTTTCCTTGTAGATACGGACTACACTTGACTATTGTTGCTTCCAAGGCGCGGGCCTCTTTGCCAATATGTATTCGGCGGCCCAAGCAAGACTTACTATATCCATGTGAATTATGTCCCCTATCTCTATGAATATGAAGGAATTCGTCCATTATTGATCACTGGCGCAGTTCCTCAAGAAGCGGGTAGGCATACTCATCGGACGACTCTAAAGAAGCTGTAATTCTTTCTAGGTAACCGGGGTAGACCTTCCAAAGCCGACGATGTAAGCCGGTATTCTCAAATCATGTAGTTTTCTAGGTATCGAAGGGATGCTGTGACGCGTACGTATAGGAGCTAAAGTCAGTATCAAGTCAGCAAGGAAGATGGCTATTGTAAGCAAGTCTGGGAGTAGTTGGATCTCCCTCTTCGTGAGACCGAATATCTTCATCTCGTTCTCATAACCTGGAAAGAAGGAATCCAGATCCTCTCATTTTTATGTTACACGCTAGACAGAAGCGGGCAGGTGGAATTAAGATCCAGAGAATCAATGAGGCTCGGATTGATGAGTAGTTCCAACTGATGGCCTGCATCTTAGTTACGAAATAGTCATTAAGAGCACCCACAGTGGTGCGAGCAAATGACGGACCAAATTCAATTTGGTTTTTGGTCCGTCCAAATTCAATCACAGTAGGGCGAGTAAATTTAGTGTTTGGTCCGGAATTTTTACTATTTGGGATCAAAAATGATCCCTGAACTGGACCAAACCCAAATATAATGGACCGTTAACCTAGTCATGCGTCTCGTGCCAGGCGTAACACTGGCTTTCCGTCTGGTGTCAAGCGTTTAACTAGACGTGTGTTTCATCAGACGGACGTGAACCACAACTCCGCCCCATCAGGCGTTCACCCAAGAGGACGTCCAATCAATCGTAATACCAGAAGCACGCCTGGTAATCAACCGTTCGAATGGATTAACGCCTGTATTAGACGTTTGACTGGATTAACGCCTGTAGTGGGCGTGCGCCTAAGATAGCGCATGTTTAAATGGCACTCCACTTGAAAGTACATAATAATATGGACTATGGTTCAATACCAAAGCGTAACCTTATAACTCCGCCTGTATGACTATCAGAGCATTATTTTTGGTTACGCTTTGGTATGGCTATTAGAGCATACCACTTGGCAACTCGTTTGATAAGCGTAACCTAATGACTACGCTTTGATTTTACACCATAAGTAAATGTTTAATAAGCGTAATCTTATGACTACACTTTGATTTCACTAGTTGCAAATGCCCATAAATAAATATGAGGTGTTAATAATTAAACATTTACTTATAGTGTGAAATCAAAGCGTAACCTTATGACTCCGCTCGTTTTGTTAAAAGCACGTATCAGCTGCACGTGAGACGTGCGTTGCGCTAGGGAAGCGCCTGGTAATCAAGCGTAACCTTAAGACTCCGTCCGTCTTCTTTGAAACACGTATTAGCTGCACGTGTTTCCGGACGTGTTGTTAGGATAACGTCCCATCAGGCGTTAGGCTAAACACACGCCTGTCGTTGGGGCGTGCTGCTAAACGTGTGTCTATCATCAGGCGTTCTTTTGGGTTGCGTCTCCCACCGAGGCGTTTATCCAGCCTCCACCTCAACCAAGCGTTTTCATAGACGTACACCCGTAAAACTAGACATATACCTAGTTGTACGCCCAGCGCCAGGTGCTAGCTTAGACAACCGTCCTATCAAATTTTACTCTCCCACCATTACGTTTCAGACGAAATAAAGAGTAAAAATTTTACTCTTTGATTTTTTGATCTAGTCGACCCAGTGTAGATGTTCTAAGTTATTCCATTGGCTTTGCCCTTGACAATGGCTGACATACAAAAACTAAATAAACAATAATCTCCGTTTATTAAAATATTGGAATCGACTGTGCGTACATTGTGTAATATTATCAAACAGCAGATTGATTAAAGAGAGAGTCAGAAGAGCAATTATTATGAGATAAAAAAACAAACAAACCCAAGATTCAGAAAGAAGCCATAGTCTCTTAAAACCAAAGGATTTTCTGGAGATGGAAAATTTTATTTGGGAGTTTTGGGTAAATTCTTTAAAAAAAATTCAAATAAAAATAAACGTCTGTTTCCGTGGGCTTTTTGGGTTTGTTTGTTCTCTCATTTCACCACTCTCTCTATCACTAGGTTTGCAGAGAATGAAGAAAGACTACTGGGTTTCCATCACTTTCTTTGCTCTTTTTGACTATCTGGGACAAAAGAAAACCATTTCTCGAAAAAAAATATCTTTTATTAGAATCGATCTCTTCTTTTATTTTATTTTGTGTGTATTTTGCAGCAGATTTACATATTTGACAATATAAGTCTGTCAAAAGCAGCAAATCATTTATTTTTTTTTTGGAGTTAATCAAGTCGTGGAAAGTTTATAGCAACAGCTTCTCTTCTCACTGCTCTTTCTTCTCAGTAGGATTTTGGATTTTGTGTTCAAGTAATACTCATTAGTCATCACTTCAATAAAAACCCGCCATCCACATATTACATTTTAGATAAAGAGACGTCTAAAATCATTAGCCTCTGTTGAAGATATTAAAGCTGATAGTTTTTGGAGTTTCTCAAACAAAAAGTAAGGCATATTCTGGATACCCTATTTCAAAATTTTCCTTATTTAATCAATTGATCAGGTAGAAATTAATTAAAACAAAGCAAACCCTTTTGCTCACTGTGTTTTTCATTGTGGTAGATATTACTAAACACCCATTTGTTTGGTTTGAGGTTTTCAGGGATATTATCCATCAACAATGGCAGGAGCTTATGGTTATTTCGGTCAAGGTTTAAAGGGTGAGAGCTCAAGAGAAGATGAAAATGAAGAATTTGATGAAGAAGATGTTTGGAATATAGGGAAAGAAAGAAGAGAAACAAGTCCAAAGAAACTTAAAAAATCATCAAGTGATGTGTCATCTTTTGCTTTAAGAGGAGTTCCCACTGGGGCACGAATGATTATTCCAAAAAGAGTCAATAATGAAGCTAAAGTTCATCAACAATCATCTGCGCCTGTTAATGTTCCAGACTGGTCAAAAATTTACATGAAAAATTCTAAAGGTAATAATGATTTTAGTACTACCGTTGAGAATGATGAAGATGATGGGGTTGATAAAAATGGTGTTAAGGTTCCTCCTCATGAATGGATTGCTAAGAAACTTGAGAAAAATCAGATTTCATCTTTCTCTGTTTGTGAAGGTGCTGGAAGAACATTGAAAGGTAGGGATATGAGCAAAGTTAGAAATGCAGTTCTCGCCAGAACTGGTTTTCTGGAGTAATATCTATTTTATTTTATTTTTTACATATCAGCGTCATGGAACTACTTCATCATGGGTTCCATGATCCCATTCTCTCTAATTTTACAATTTTACTTTGTTGGTTTTATATTACTAAGTTATTAGAAGTTCTTATCTATTTCGGATGGAATGCAGAGGAAGTCGAAAATGCTGATTTAGTCAGAGGTGCATTTTGGTTGATATTTTTTTTGAAGCATATATTTTATTGAACTTAGAAAGAAATTATACTGGAAGTGGAGTCGTTTATTATAAGTTGATAAATGTTATATTTAGTTGGCGTCCATGACGTGATTAGCAAGTCCATCAATTGTTTGGTTGCCCTTTCTATAATTATGTTGGATAGTGCATTAAGGAATTTGACGCATTCTGGACTTTATCTCTGAGATCATGTCTGAAATATACCAAGGCGGTTTCGATGGAGTTGTTAGAAATCTTAGGAGGTTTTCCGAGTCTGTTTCGAAGATGACTTTCGGTTATTCTCTATATGTTGGATTTCTGGAGGCTAGTAACATTGCCCAAGTTTTCACTGATAAGGCAGTTGTGATTCCGAGCGGTTGTGTCATCACCATAACAGTTCTTGTCTCTGAATTTCTGCATATGAATCCTGCTTCTGCCATCCCCGGGTGTCCTCTGGCGGCTCCATCTGTGTTGATTTTAATCCAATCCAAGGTAGGGATGATCCATCCCACGTATATGATTGTTGTTCTTCCGATGGCGTTTGAAGGGTTATTAATTGGTGGTTCTCCAGGGGTAACAGGTGGAAGGGACCTTAACGCCCAAGAAAACTCCTGCTGCTGAGTAAATGCTCTCAAAGAAATACCCTCCGAAGTTGGTTGCAAATGGCGGAATATGCGCTCATTTCTGGTCAAGCAGAAAGAACAAAGGATAAAACAAAAGGAGGTTAGGGTTGTGGTGGGGGATGATTGTTTTAGGAGTTGAAGGATGGTTGTTTTTGGAGAGATATAAGCCGGAATGTTGTTGTTATCTTGCTGATTACTCGAAAGACGAGCTAGAAGGGTATTCCAGGTTAAGGTTGTTATTGGACATCGCAGGAACAAGTGCTCTGCCGTTTCCGGTTCAGTGTTACACTGGGTACAAATGTTGGAGTTGGTAAGACGAATGTGAGAAAGGATGGAGAAGGTTGATAGGCCTTTGTTGATTGTTTTCCACAAGCAAAGTTGTATTTTTGGTAGACATGGTAAAGTCCACAGGAATTGAGATGGTGGGAGCGGGTATTGATTTGATTGGTGGTTTACCTCTTGGGTTAAACATTTGTACCCTGAGACAATTGTATATTTCCGGATTTTGAGTATGGCCAAATGATTCTATCTTGGGGGTTGTCTTGGGGTAGGTGGATGTTAATTTTCTGTTTTGAGAGTGGTGGAAGGTTGTCGAGCTTATCGTGTATCCAGTTGTGAGTCAGGGATCAATGATATCTGTAATAGTTTGGATAGGGTAGCACTGCGCTGGGTTAAGGTTGGGGAGATGTGGAATCCAATTAGCCTGGATAGGGGTTGTTAGTCCGTTTCCCACAGAGTGAAAAATCAGATTTTGGAAGATGGGTATGAGAGAATTTAATTGTTTCCATTGTGCACTGGAGGAAGAGGGAGGGGAGATGTAGTTTTGGAATATGGATTATTACCTAAGATATTTTTCATGATATAGTTTGGCGCAGATGGAGTCAGGATGATCATGCAAATTCCACACCTGTTTCATAAGCAGTGGTTTGTTATGTTCACTACTTTTCCTAATACCCAGCCCACCTTCTGAGATTGGTTTGGATAGTTTATTCCAGTGAAGAGGATGAAGTTTTTTAACTGAGAAGTCATGTCACTAGAAAAAATATTTCTGGTGATACGGTCTATTTATTTGTGCAAATGGGTTGGAAGAATTTAAGTTTATGAGGTGGTTAGTAGTAGGTGTTAGAGAGATTTTAGTGGTTAGTAGTTTGCACCAGGTGGTGAGTTTGTATTTTGGTTGATTATGGGGAACTTGGGGATTTCCATTTAATTACTTAAAAAAAAAATTACATTATATATTCTTCTTAGGGAAGTCTCTGATGATATTTTATTTTAATTTGTGGGATTTTTTTGTTGTTGTTTGGTTTGGTAGAATATATCCCCTGTCTAACTACCTCTGTTTGTGCTGGTGAAGAAACTAAAATTCAATAATAATTAGTTGAGTTATATTTCCATTAATTATTTTTCAGCAAAAAAAAACCAGCGACATCTGACTTTTCTTTTGTGTATCACCAAACCCACCAAACTGGGTTGATATTAATTGTATCTGAGCACACCAGGTATAATGCATCACGATGTAGGTGATTCTTATTCCAATTCTATATTATTGATTATGTAGACCTTCCTGATCAATCATTCAATCAAAAGTTATGCAAATACTCCTCTATCATCTGCGGCGGAGCTAGAAATCACTAATAAGGGGAGTTAATTTTTTTTTTTTATATAAATATATAGATTTTAGTGGAGTAAATATAGGATATCAGCTGGATAAATACATATATTAGATAAAATTAAAGGTGTTTTTGTGGTGTTGATGATTTTCTAGGTTCGTCCTATTTGGGGTTGCAAAGCCAGGGTTAGTCAACCCTTGGCTCCGCCACTGTCTGTTATGCGATGAATCACAGTTTAACTTTTCAGTATTCACGCTTACAAATCACTCCTCCGTGAGTAAAAGAAGTTGGGGCTCAATCCATAATGTAATATTTCTCCTTTATATGTAATGCCGATCCAGAGTCTAGAAAGGTTTTATGTGAATTCCAGCATTGGGTATTCTATAAGGTTGATAATTAAAAATCCGATAGTTTCGTAATAACAATAGACAAAACAAGATAGGAGAACTATTTTTTTTGTTATCCACTGTTAAAGGGAAAATTATACTGCGGAAAACTCAAAATATTAATATTTAAGTTGAAACGTGAATCAAAGAATCATGATTATTTTTTACATATAAGAATTATAAAAAAATATTATTAAATATAACTTCTAAATATAAATTAACAAAAAACAATAAGTGGCTTAGTGGATATCGGATTTTGGCGTAATATCCAGAAGGTCGTGTTTTTTGAGCCTAGTTATCTATTCGGGAAACGTTTCATACACACACTGTAGACACACTTTTACACTCCCAGTCCCAGATACTATTAGCGTATTTTATAGTTTAGTTTCCCCGTTTAATTCGTGTAGACGAATTATTCGGGACTTTAATTCTTCATGGTTTTATTTACAGCTTGGCCCATTAACATACCCAACTACACGGCCCATCTTCTAAACCCACTATTAACTCCTTCTCCTTCTTTAAAACTATTTTCACAAAAATTGTATATGGTAGGAATCGAACCCCCTACCACTTGGTTACTAGTAATAGTTATAATCACTAAACCAACCACTTATTGTTGGTTGTTTGGTACATATTATGTACATATTCCATTAAGAATCCTAAAACTAACATTGAAAGGTCTTCTATTTCTATTTAATATATACCGGATTATTAGTGTCGAATTCATATAATTAAAAAAAATTATACACGAATTAATACATTTTCGTATTTCTGCCACATTACGTATAATTGACCGCATAGTTGACCGAATTTTTATTTTGTCTAGCCGAATAATGTGTGCACTTTTGCCGACCCGAATTATTTCCGCTCGCCGAATTGCTAACAAGCGTTTCGAGTCCCAGGCAAAGAAGCTTTTGTCAAAAATCAAAAAGACTCGAGGGAAATGTATGAACTGGTCAGTGAACCATGTGACTCAACTCGACCTCAAAAGTCTAGTAGTCTCGTACGAAAATGAGTATATGTGTTAAAATTAGATGCAATAATATCAAGCTATTTATTATACAAAGATAACACTTTTAGGCATATGTTAACCAAAGAGACGAGAATAGAAGATAAAAGACAAAAGGAAGAAGAAGAATATTTATTAGTCTTACTCTTTTAACTCGTACTACTTGTACAAGTTTGTTTTTCGGTTATTTATAGCCTGAACTTGACATGTTTGAGGGAATGTAAAATAGCCGCGTTGGGCTGTTAGGTGTCTTCTTAAAGATAAACTTAATCCTTAAGAAGACAGATTGACCTTATTAATAAAAACTGGATTGTTCTCAACAGTTCGAGGGTAGACCATCAATTAAACATTTGTTTATACAACATTCCCCCTTGGACCACCATTCTAAGAATGTTTCCTTGTTAAAACCTTGATGGTCCCGATGGAACAAAAATCGAGCAAAATTCTTTGCCTTATTAAAATCTTGCCAGAAAACTCCAATGTGATAAAAACTGGTCGAAGGAAAGAGAGTCAAACTGGTAACTTTAAGATGGTGTTGATCGCTATACACTTTCTCCCTTTATCAAAGTTCTTCCAGGAAAACCGCTTGTGACAAAACCTGAACACTTGAAACTCATAAGTAAGGATGCCCATCTTTATGAGTTCTCTTTTTTTCCAAAACTGCGTCAGGAAAACCATGTGGAGACAAAACCTGAGCTCAGAATAATGTTGGTCACCGCTACGAATTTCCTCCATTTTCAAAAATGCGTCAAGAAAACCACCGGGGACAAAACCTGAACGCCTGTGTTAGGAAAACCTCTTGGGACAAAGCCTAAACGCCTTAATGTCGACGTTGATGTTCATGTTGCCTCGTTTAAAACCTCGTCAGGAAAACCACATGGAACAAAACCTGACCATAGGAAAAGAGTACAACGAACATCGCCGGATGATGGTGATGTACACGCATATGCTGCCTTATTAAAACCTTGAAAAAAAAACCCCTTGGGACAAAACCTTTGACGAAGGAAAAAGAGTACAACGCATTTAAGTCCAGCGGAAGATTCTACGAGTTTACTTCTCATGAAATATAATTTTGTTAAAGCGGTTGGTATTGCAAACATTATACATCTTTCATAAAAATTGTTTTATAATTAGAAGTATATGGAAGATTGACTTCCATGTCTTGCGCCGGGTGTACCATCATCACTGTACACCTCGCATATAGATCCTCTGTCCATTGCACATGAATTTAGTTTACCGCTTTAACTTCAGGTATAACAATAAAAGGCTTTATGTAAACTTATCTCTACCATAGAATCAATTTTAGCCTTTAAAGGTATAACCTACAAAATAAAAGTTAGAATAACAAGATAATACATATCCTTACATGGTACTTCTGGACCATAAAGTAATTTAACTACGTACGTAACAGATAGATCGATCATATTCCACTTTAAGGGAACATATAGCAATGATGCTAATTTAGCAATACATTGCATCAAAACTAGATACTCTTGTCTATACAGACATACTTATATGCTAGCATATTCTCGAACTTCAGGTTGAGAAAATATTTCAATTTCAACGAGATCTCATAATTTAGTTCAGACGTGGATTTTAGCGCTATTAACGGCTCTTTCAAGAAGCCAAAAATGATATCATTCAATTCATCCGGATTTTGATCCTGTACTAAGAACGTAAAACACACAAAGGATTGTTCACAATATTCTCATATTCGAAGTGGTGATTATGAATAAATTTCAAGCTTGACATAATTCACAAGGTCAGGTGGGTGCCTGAGTAAGAAACTCGAATCCTTCATGGATTTAATTAGAATCACCAATGACTAGTCATATCTAAATGCAATCTGAGTCCTTCAAGGACTACCATGCTAAAGTGCATCAACATTAGGAGAATACTTTAGTTTTATAGAACCAATCCTGGGGTTCAGCAGGAAACCCTCAAATCGAACTTAGAACGATTATATTATTCTCTCTGCGCTTCATCTCAAACCAACCTGTAACATTTAGGCTTCACAATTTTACAGTGTGAGTCGGATCCAAATTTTTCCTTTTTCGAGAGATTCCAACCTATACCTTAGTTTAAGGGGATTGTATTATATGCCTACCAATCACGATGTCGATATTCCTATGTAGAGGGGTAAATAACCACTAATGTAAACAATAATCGACAATCATATATATCCCAAACATTTCTCTAATGCATGCACATTCAAAAAAAGTACAGACTGGTACTAGCGCCACTTCAGAGGAATTTTCATCTCGTTATCTTTAATAAGGAGGTATAAACTTAGAGAATGTGGATCATATTTGATAGTCTCCCACGAGCACTATCTGTAGTCTTTTCAAGAGCACTACATATTGTAAATGTGATTGGATTCTTTTATGGGGCATAAATAAAGCAGTCGTTCACACTTCAAGCGTGTCTTAACTAACGACTTGGTCACTGCGAGATGTATGATTTAACCTGCTGAGACAACTTCTCGTGTCTGCATCCTCAAGCAAGTGACAAACGATATTTCCCAAAAGCTAATGCAACTATATGTTTTAATCACGAGTGGTCTCCAGCACCTCAATTGCATCAAATATTTTGGTGTGAGAAAAACAGAATGAGATAGTTTCACGTCAATCTCAAGTGGCAGCCAGACTTTCTTTGATCAGGACGTACAAAACCCTTAACCAGATAACCTATTTAGTTTTCGATATTGCTTACTCCAAACCTGTTGTTGGTGTCTATCATCTCTCCGACTTTATAAGAGAACTCTTTAAGTTTGTCAACATAACATGTGCCATCTTATGGTGACAGTTTTTCTCCCCCTGGCTAAGGAGGGAAAAACCTTTTAGGTTATCAACATAATTTTCACCAACATTTTGTGGTGACTTTTCTCCTCCTGATTAAAATAGGAGAACCTTAAAGGTTATCAACCTCAATCATGCCAACTTCTAGTGTCATTTTAGCTTTCCTGATCATGGCGAAAACATTATCATCTTATTTTTAGAAACTTCTGGTTCCATAATTTTCAAGGACAATTATGCTCATGATAGTTTTTGGGTATTAATTAAACCACACATAAGGTATTTGTAGGCTCGACAAAGATGAGATATTTCACGTCGTTTATGCTATGGCTTACTTCCTCCCCCTACCGGTGGGAATACAGTTTCATCTGCAGACATTACTTGTTCGAGGTTTTAAATGTCTTATGATGAATCAAAACCAACATGTATATTTAGGTGACGCTATGGACCAAACACATAAATACGAAATGTAGTGTTGCTTCCCAAAACAATATCGATGGTAACAGTTGGTCGAGAAATCAACTAAAAATGCTTTACAAAGAACCCAACTATACCATGTTGAGCGTCCACATGTGCTATTTATATGCTCGATATAATACCAACTTAAAGGAAAAACATCAAAAGCCTATAAATTTACCATCAAGATAAATGGGTATGCAAACAAACACGACATCACGTGTTATAAGCCAAAACAAGAGGCAGTTTGGTGGATGAGTCTATAATAACATAACGTATTGAAAATTGTCCACAGTGTAGGGTAAAAAAACCCTACAAATGCCATCATAAATCTTTTGTAGGAATGTTGGTGATTCAGCAATGGGTTACCTTAGTGCTTATGTAAATGCTAGTGTAACAACCAAATGTCTCAAGGAATGAACAACACAATTTACATCCTTATCAGACAGAGGCTTCGGGTTCTATAAAGGATGTCCATGAGCATTTTATATCATTCAACTCATCTTGGTAGAACTTGGGTGTCCAAAACCAAACATGCCTAAGCATGAAATTTCGAAGATCATTGAACTTCTGGTTAATGACAACCTGAAAATCGATTGTTCGAATCTTCACATGGCACACCCCATAAAAAAGAGCCTTAAGTTTTTAATCAAACATGGTTTTGGCACAAAATAAATGAAGTAACAAAATACTCCATAAAAATGCCCAGTTATCTTTTCAAGGTGGTAACACCAAATATTTTCATACATCAACAAATTCTTTTGGAATTTGGAATAATATAAGGCGTCAATAATTTTTGTACCACCAGAATGATATAGCTCTTCTGGAGCCTTTTATCATATTATTCGAACCCAAAATGATATTTCACATTTCCTTTAAACCTTTTCAAGGTTATAAAATTATTACTGGTTCGAAAGTTGGTGTTTGTTGTCATTTTGTCTTTGAGACAGACATCTCTATCATCTATTTAGTATACTGGATAATTACTTTTGAAATCCATATCTTTTGGTACAAAATAAGCGAGAGAAAAATAATAAATCCATTAACAAAAGCATTTAGTAACTATGGGATACTTCAGGAACCCATAATTTTTTTGGCTATTCCTGAATCCAAATATTCTTGTAAACCACTTCTGGAGTCCGCGTTATATGGATTTCTGCTGGAACCCATAATATTTGGAAACTACAGGAATTTCTATGTTGGACGGCTTCTGGGGTCAACAACATCCATGGATTGCTTCGGGAATCCATTATTTACGAAACAAGTAATTAAAATAAAGAAAAATCAAAATAAAGAAAAACATACACATATATGGTACCATTAAAATATTAACAAATCTCCATTTTAGTCACCTTTGGGGTCGACGAAATATCAACTTTAAAATGTGCACATGGACACATTATTTATGGCAAAAAATGCCTCAATATTAGTTATAGGTCACTTTAGGAACCACTGATAAAAACCAACTAGCACTTTGTTACGGGTCACTTCTGGGACCGATCGGCTAGCCGAGCGCGCTTTTTGCATCTTCCGGTGGAATATTTTCAATTTTTTGGAGATTAGTATAGAAAGAAAAACCAAATTTACGCTATCCTTTAGGGATGCACAAGTTTTCGCTTTACCGGTATTAAAAGCATCAATACTGTAATAAAGAAAGAAAACGAAAAATTATTATTAAAATTAGCGTGGTCGCGATTCTCACCTTTCTGATACTTAAGAAATATAAATTAACATATATATTCTGTTAATATATATGTGTCTTAAGTGATATAAAATTTAATACAAATTGAAACCTTAATCCGTTATGATATCTTGATCACAACAAAATAATAGAGGTAAGTACAAAACTTAAACCATAATTAATGGAAATAAAACAGAGATAATTAGAAAAAAATAAATAATTTTTACCGATTATAAATGTTGTCGCCGCTACATCTCCTTTAATCGATCAAACGAATCCACCGTGGTTATCGAACAATTTGCATTGATAACGTGTTAAAATTAGATACAATAGTATCAAACTATTTATTATACAAAGATAACACAGTTACGCATATGCTAACTAAAAAGACATGAATAGAAGATAGAAGATAAAAAGAAGAAGAAGAATATTTATTAGTCTTATTCTTTTAACTCTTACTACTTGTACAAGTTTGTTTCTCGGTTATTTATAACCTGAACTTAACATGTTCGAGGGAATGTAAAATAGCCACGTTGGACTATTAGGTATCTTCTTAAAGATATATTTAGTCCTTAAGAAAACAGATTGACCTTATTAATATAAACTTATTAATATAAACTTATTAATATATAACAGTTCGATGGTGGGCTATCAAATTAAACATTTGTTTACAAATCAGTATGAATGTTACTGTTGATTCGAACCTCAAATGAGTGGAGCAATTTAGGTTGGGCTTTCTTTTTATTTTGACACAGAAAAGATTTTTTTGGGACCATCCCATCCCATTCCATTATCGAGGGAACCATTCCATAATTTGGAACTAGGTCATTATATAATAAATACGACACCCCTTATCACTAACGGATAGATGGACTAATAATCATTCAAGGGATCCCTTTAAAAATGGGTTGCTCCCCAAAAAAATTATTCAGAAAAAAAAACACTTAATGAGCCAAGGGTTTGAGCTAAATCTTAGAAGAAGGCATATTGAATAATGTTAAAATAGGGTCATTATTCATTTGATAGTAAAATTAAATTTTTTTTATTCATATACTTTTATTAATGGAGAAGTTGCTTTTATCATTTATATTTTTTAATTGTTTTTAAATTAATTTAATTTTATCTTTTAAATAAATTATTATTTTAAATAAATTATTATTTTAAAAAAATATATTTGTAACACACTATATTCGGCTAGAACATAAAAATAAAACTAACCGAACCTCTATGTTGTTCTTTGAATATGAACAATTCATCGGGTTCGGCTAGAACATAAAGTTGTACTTTAAGTTCAGCTAACAAAATAAAAATAAAACCAACCCCGAACCTCTGTGTTGTTCTTCATATATGAACAATCCATTGAGATGGGCTAAAATATAAAAAAAAAAAAATAAACCGAACCTCAAGTTCGACAAACAAATAAAAATAAAATCTAATTGAACGTTTATGTTTTTTTTCGTATGAACAACTCATTGGGTTCGGCTAGAACATAAAAAAAAATACAAACTAGCCGAACCTCAAGTTCGGCTAATAAAAAAAATTAAACAAAAAATCGAGAAAAAAATTAAGAAAATACATAATAAAGGGTAACTAAGTAATTTACCTATTCTAGGACATCCTTTATCGCCCCACCCTAATTAGGATGATCAATCCGTATGCCTTGAAAGTTTTCGGTATACTTTGAGTAGACTTCAAATCTTAATATACCAAGGTTGGGGGAGGGGGTGTATGACTTAGGTAAAAAAAAGACATTGTGCAGAGTCGGGCCTTGTGTAATCTTACACCTTTTACTGCCTCGGGCCCATCTCTGATTTGTCTTGGTTTTCAGGGTTTGTTAGTTATATAAGTTTGGGAAATCCTTTTTAAGTTTTAATTTTTTTTTCTTGGTTTACACTTGTACATAGTTTTTGTACAAGGATTTTCTTTTCCCTCTTCTTGAAATATTTCCAATACATATAACCAATTTCTTTTAAACTATAAAGATGATAACACCGAGTATACAACAAATCTTTTTGTTTAACCTAATCAAGACACACCATGAATGATCTTAACAAGGAAAGAAAAGATCACAGAATAAACAAGGTGTTTAATGTCCGGGTGCTTATACTTTTATTATAAAAACAATTGTAATACGGAAAATAAAGTAAAGCACACACATAAAATTTTGTGAATGAGGAATACTGTAAGTGTAGAAATCCTCAGGACCTAGTCTAGTTTTGAATACTCGTCGAATTAAGCCGCTACACTTTTGCCTACTATGAAAATTCGGTTTAGTGTAGTTGAGATGAAATAGATCCTTTCCAGTCCCAAGGAATAACGAGAGGGAATCAAGATCCTTAAGAGAAAAATCACGGTGAAATATCCAATAAAGACAGCAAACACATCATTGAATATCCCCTGGGAATCATATCATCCACAAATACCAAAAGAAAGATAATACCATCATCAAAACGACGAATAATTAAACCGAGAGCTTATAAACTCAAGCTTTTGTAGGAAAACACTTAGACGAGTATACCAAGCTCGAGGAGCAGTTTTGAGTCCATAAAGTGATTGATGTAATCTGCATACATGATCCGAAAGTCGAGGGTTTGTATTTCCAGGTGGTTGTTTCATGTAAACTTCCTCAATAAGAACGCCATGAAGGAAAGCATTCCGAATATCAAGCTTACAAGCGAAGAGTAAGATAAAACAAGAGTCAATATGACTCTAATAGTACATGGCTTGATGTATAGCCTAAAAGTATCTCCATAATCAATGCCCTCTTGTTAGTTAAATCAATTCGCAACAAGACGAGCTTTGTAGCATTCAATGGTGCCATCAGCTAACCTCTTGATTCGAAACACCCATTTACACCCAATAATATTCTGATTATAATATATTCTGCTTTGCTTATGAGAAGGTTAAGCAAGATGTGAAAATTGTCTCAACCAGGTCGAAGGCCAAAGCAGGAAGTCATGAGAATTCTTCGCCAGCCATCCCGCAAGAGGAAGTGGCGAGACAAAAAACCAAGTCACATTCTTCATAATAGCATTTATTCTTCATCCATAAATAAAAAGACGTCAATTAGGATTTGTATTAGCATGAGAATAACAAGATGGCTTAAACAAGTCGTCAGTTACCTTAATATGCTTAAAATCTAATAAAACTTTTTTATCAAATATACCATTTTCCCCTGGTATGCATCGAATGATAATTAGTAATAGGTGTTTTGGTACAAGGTAAAACTAATGGGGCAACAATATCAAGAGAAGGTTGTGGGATCGGGGATGGAGGAGAGACTTATACAACATGCAAGGAACAAGGTGAACTAGAGGAGCTGGAGTCGAGTGAATGGGTACCTAAAGGTGAACTAGTGGAGGAAGGAGATGTAACAATAAAACAATGTTGGTGTCGGGAATTTCCGGTAGGGTATAAACTTCAGTAGTTACAGAACTATGATGAGATAAAGTAGTTGGAAAATATACGAAAAGGAAAGGGAAGAAAATACCTGTGAAGGTGGCAAGGACGACAACGAAGCAGGGGAAGCGACAAATATAAATTGATTTTCAATAAAAATAACATTACAAGACCAATAAATACGACCAGTGGGTAAGTGAAGATATTTATAGACTTTACGATAAGAAATGTAGCCTAAGAAAAAACAAGGAGACGAACGAGAACCTAATTTGGTGCGCCCATAAGGACGAAGGTGAGGGAAACATAGAAAACCAAATGTGCATAGTGATAAGTAATCTGGCACACGTTTGAAAAACAGTTCATAGGGGGATCTGGAACCATTTGGAACATAGGAAAGTCCGTTCGTGAGAAAAGTGGTAGTGAAAACAACATCATACCAAAAAGGTGATAGAGAAGAAGCTAAAGACAGTAACGTAAGGCCACTTTCGAAAATATAGCTATGTCTACGTTCTACCAACACATTTGATGCAAATGTGTGGTGGCAAGAAAGATAGTGAGTATCTTTAGATAGTAAAATCGTGGTAAACTTTCAATATTTACCACCATTATCAGAATGAAAGTATTTATTTATTTGTATTAAAGGGATTATTAACATTTAATAAAAAAAATCTATCTTAAAACTTTAAAACAAAAATAAAGTGATGTATACATCCTGTTTTCAGAATCCATCTTCCGCTTTTAACGGATGACGAATTCCACCAATGAGTTGTTTCCACCATGAAAACTTGAAAAACACAAATAGAAAAACGTAAAATAGAACAAAGAGAAAATTCAAACAAAATAATTTTCAATTGCTCCCCGCCAGTGACGCCAAACCAATCAAAATATTTCCTACACTTTCTACAATAACGAGTAGAGTTGCAAGGAAGGATTCGTTCCCACAGAGAGCTGGGAATTATTATTTGTTGTTGAAATACTAATCCACAGCGGGATTTTGTTGAATTACCAAACTAATTTAAGCAGAAATATTTATGGGAAAGCAGAAAGTTGGGAAATACCATTTAAGGGTTTCGTCTTCAATCACAAACATATACTTAAATTAATAATTATAATTGATATTTAATCTTTCATTATCAAAATCTCTAGAATATTTCATCGCGAATATATTCCGTTAATTTCCTAAAGTCATCATATACTCATAACAACGGAAATATGAATTCTACATAGAGAATAACTTAACGCATCGCAATTAAGTTTAATTCCCCAAGAGCATTAAAATCTATCAAATAGACTAATAAATGCAACAAATTACTACTATTAATCAATTTAACAATTGTAACACCCGCATTTTTCGCATGACCCTTACTCAAGGATGCGTCATGGCGTGGGATAAAGCTTCATCCTGAGCTTATAAAGCTTACTCATGGATGCATCACGGTATGGATGCATTGGCCTTGAATTACAGTGCTAAAGCACTATTATACCGTGAAGCTTACTGGAGGAAGCTTCATTGTCCAATGACGCTAACCCGAGAGCGCATTATAGTGCTAAGGCACTATATGGCGTGAAGCTTACTGGAGGAAGCTTCACTCTTCTGTGTAGCTTACCCGAGAACACATTATAGTGCTAAAGCACTATTATGCCGTAATGCATACTCGAGAATGCATCACCAGAAAGTGCAGTGGATGAATGTCATCTACCCTCCTTATCTCTACTTGTAGAAATGCTGGTAAAACATATAGAGAGAGGAGGTGTTGGTTAGAAATTGATGCTTACTCAAGGAAGCATAATTATCTCGTGAAGCTTACTCGAGGATGCTTACCCAAGGAAGCATCCATGTTTCTATGAAGCTTACCCAAGGAAGCTTCACTGATCTGTGATGCGTACCCGAGAATGCATCACTAAAAATGCAGTGGATGGATGTCCCTTACCCTTAATTTCTAAACATATGGAAATGCGCTTAAGACATATATAGAGAGGGGGCCTTGGTTGAATGTGCATGATAAGTAACGCACATTTATGCGATGTAGCTTATACGTTGGTGCATACTGGATGTGTAAGTGTCAATATGCTTGTATCTTAACCGATGAAGCTTGAATTATGCGAAAGCATCATTCATTCGTGTTGCTTACTCGAGAATGCATATTTGCATATCAAGTGGTAATAGTTATGCACAATCTTGTGCATATATTGCGTAAGTCCTTTGGCCTATACGGACTAGGCTTTGCTTGTCCTTTGGCTTTGCTACATAGGTTGGAAATTTGGACGTGGATTTTATATGCCTAAGCATATACTTTTCAAACGATTGACCCTTAGCATTGATGTTGGCTTTTCCTTAATATGCTTAAGTTGCTTTTCCCATTCGAATTGACCCTTCGGATGAACTACGGTCATGCTTGATCCCTTCTAGGTACGGGTTGGGTACGTAGGAAGCCGCAATGCAATGCATTAAGGTGCAGCATCTTGTCGCCCATATCATCTAATTTGGAGATGATTATGACGCTTGGGTAACTCATATCATCTGGCTCGGCAATGCTAGGAAAGAGATGATTGTTTCCGCACTTGATGAGGTAGTTGCATTCCATTGGTATGAATGGAATATGCCTGGTTGTTGCACTCTTGGAAAGAGCAAGATCAACGCATGCACCCGTCGCTTAGTCGAAGCAGAGTTGATGAAGTATTAAATAGGCCTGAAATGGTCTAGGGGGATAGTTCAAGGCATAATTTAGGCCTGGACAATGCTCGTAAGTATGTGATGCTAGCCAAAGGCATTCACCATTGGATTTAATGGCCTTGTACCCTTTGCAGGACAAAGGTGAGTTGGAACGGTGATAAGTGCATAATTTACATATTTTAAGTATCATTTCCTTATACTTATTTTCTAGATTTTGTGTGAATTATTATTACTTTTGTAGTTTATGTGTTTTATTAGGTTACATCTCTGAAAGAAGTGAAATTAAGCTCTACAAGGAAGAATTGATAAAGACCCAGTGTATGTCATTCAAATACAGGATTTTTACCCTCAATCCTCTAGATAATTTAAAGGCGAAGCCAATGCAAAAAGAATGAGGTCATTCCGAGTTCGTATGAAGAAGTTTTGAGCAAAACCGTGAAACCAACTTGGATTTGGTATCTGTTGGGCCTTATTGGGCCTGCGCGGGAAGAGAAATAAGGGAAGCTTTTTGGGCTCGCCTTTGATGTGAAAATTAAGGTCTTTGTTGGTTTTTGAGGAGGTTAAGTCTCCCAATTGGATAAGGAATCAAAAGGAAGTGGAAAAGTTTAATGAGACTAGTTTCTAGTTGGATAAAGATCAAGAGGAGGTTACCAAAGCCTACATAAAGGGAAGCCTAGATACAATTTGAAGGACAACTTCTCACAGATAGAAAACTAGGGTTTAGTTTTGCTTTTCAAAAATAGTTTATGATTTTTTTAAATATTTTAATGGATTTTAAGAAAGCTATGTCTAGCTAAACCCAACCATTGGGACAATGGAGGAAGCCATATTTCATGAATGAATGGTAACTATTTTTGATTCTTAATGACTTTTGCATTGATTTTTAATTGATTTATGATTTTTCTTAATTAGTTGTGATTTTGTTTGATGGTGTATGATGGGACTTAAGAGCTTTTGATTCGCCATGCTTGTGATTTACAATTAATATTTTAGAAATCTACTTTTGCAAAGAAACATAGTCAATAAAAGAGCTATAATTGTTAAAGAATCATTGTAGAAATCATTCAGAAGTGATTTTGGTGGAATCCTGAGTTCCAGTTATTCCCCATATTATTAAAATCTTTTACTTATTTTCTAGTTTAAATCAAAATAGGTCTAAAATGAATCTTCACAAGTCTCAGCGAATGAACTATTTTTACCACTTTTCTAAAACGACCAAACGGTATGTAAACTACGTTTCGAGTATCATGCTTGCAAAGCATGCTTGGAAAGGCAAATCGACCTGAATTTGCCTAGCGAGAAGTGAAGATTTAAGACTCGTTTACTGTCTTTTCGAGTGGCGCGTCAGGGAGTTCTGGCCTGCCTAACGCATAATGCTGGAGGCGAAATTTCCCGGTCCATCACAACAATGGTCACAATCTACATACAATTATAAGAAAATATCACTAAAGTCAGTAATTACAATGTGCTGCTTGTAATCAAGATTTGTCATTCTTTGCGTATTAACAACCCTATTATGAATATATGTTCACTTAGTATCCATCCTAAACAAACAAACATTCAATCATATATGGCGATATTATTAGTAAATTATGAACGATAATTATAAGACAAAGCTAATTCACTGAACCAACACGTTTGCAATAAAAAGAAATTACCTACTTATGGATTTACTAAAACCCTTGGAAAATATTAAGAAGAAAATAATAAGAGAAAATATTGTAGTTCCCCCCTTTAAAGGTGTAAACCAATGTGTTGTCTAGCAGTTGATAATTGTATCTACACTCCCGCTTATATAGGCTCTTAGAATTTCCTCTTGGTACTTATCCACCTAAGAAACCTAACCAAAATAGGAAAGTATACTTTTTCAGGAAATTTCTTCAAATACTTGCACCTCCTCTTAATCCCTATCAAATTAGGTTTAGAATTCCCAAAGAAACACCAAAAACTAGCTTAAATATAGCTTCCCTTATTCAAAATAGAAGTTGGGCCGCGAATCCAAGCAAAAAACTACCTAAATCTGTTACAAAATATAAAACTGAAAGAGGGAGGCGTTGATGGACATGTGTGAATAACATGTTCGCGGAAAAGACAGACTTCGGGCGCCGATGTTTGGGTTGGAATTCTGCGACTGTCGATCTAGTCGCAGAACCCTTATCTTTAAATTATTTTCCTTTCTTTTTCTTACACCTTGCTGCCATTTTTTTTTCCTGATGCCTCTTTAGTTTTTTCATTCCCAACTTTCTCGTTTTGCTCATAACTTCTCCGTACGACGTCAGAATGACCTTATTCTTTTTGTTTTGGCTCTGTCTTTTCATCCTTTACAATATGGTGGGAAGAAATCCCAATCTAAACTAGTTATTCTTGGTATTTGGTCCTTATTCACTTGTAGAGTTTATTTCCTCAACACTTTTATAGTCATGTCCACTTATTTTTGTTGATTCACCTAACGTGAGACATAAGATAGAAAATAAACATAGTAAATAGTAATATACAAGAATGATAGCAAATATAAGCATGGATTTTACACTAAGAATATGTAAATTATGCCCTTATCAGACAATAGCATATTTGAGTGATTATGAATCTGTTGGTAGACAAATCATTAGTGAAATCAAGTGCAAGTTGTTACTATTGAAGATTAAGAAGATTGAAGACTTTGGACACTTGAAGTTCTTTTATGTTTCTGATCTTGACGTGAATTTCTGGTTGACTTGATTGTCTGGGAGAAATAAGTAGTTTATCTTTGATAAAAGTAAAGCTTGTGGATTGACAAGTTGTTTGTGATTTATCATAAATGGAAGTCTTCTAATCGAGTGGGTTAATTTTGTAATCATAAATTTTGATTGATATTATCAAGGAGTTTCAGATTTGATTATGTATCCTAGATCTAAAAGAAAGATCCTTGACTAATTAATCATATAATTAATATCTTTGATATTTTAATAGGACTTAAGTGGTTAGCAAACAGTTGGATTCCTTGTTGTTTATAAAACGTCATAAAGGATTTGATTGCAGAAGTCTTCACGAAGGTAAAACAACACGTGGAAGTGGATTATGTTAGGTGATTCACATGTGCATGCCAGATTGGTTGTAGGCGTAGGGATACTGAGGAAACTGAGTAACTAGGGGTAGTTTATTCGGTCTCAACTACACGAGGTTGTGAGTAGGCATTAGTGTAGCGGCTTAATTCTGGGAGTATTCAAAACTGGACTAGGTCTCGGGGGTTTTCTGCCAAGCGGTTTTTCTTATTAACAAAATCTTGTATGTCTATGTTTTTAATTTACTTATGCATTATGTTTATATAATTAAAGTAATTACACTTGTAAGTTAACAAAATCTTGGATTGATCCCTTAATCTATTCCTTAATCAGAATCTAGATTATATCCAAGGTCACCTTGTTGATGTAATCTTGAATCTCTATTGATCGAAACATTATTCAAGGTTTGTGTGATATAAGTTAGGGCAAAATAATTGGTAGTGTACTCAGTACCCTCGTCTTTTCAGTTTCAAATAGAGCCATCACTTTTTGGAAAGATAACTAGAAAGCTAACAAGTAGAACTTTCATACCTATCCAACTGACATAAAAACCATCTCTCATTGGATTCCACCTAGTACATAATGGAAAAGATAAGATAAGTTTTTTCCTGAAATAAGGAATCTAACGTTATCATCATATGCCTTGTGATAAGAAATCATCTTAGTTTTTTCAGGAAAGTAAGAGTCATGGGAGCAAAAGCCCTACAATTGATAGAAGGATGATTCTGACAGCTAATATGGTGCTGAGTTGGAGTGTTGAGAGATATGTACAAGGAATGGCATATGGCTCAAGCTATCACAAACAAATAACACTTCTACATGAAGATGCAATTCGATTTAAATGAAGAAAAAAAACCTACTTGTAAAAATACTAGAGTTTCTTTTTAGGACATTAATAGGCTCACTGGGTAACATACTTTTGATTTTGTAACTAAATTGGATAACCAGGCGGCCATTGCGTGGGTATCTAAAATCAATGCAAAAGAACCCTATTACTTGTCTACTCATGTAATTCCCGGTATTTTATTTACATTGTTGGGTCCTGTTTTACCCCACTTAGTTAACCTTATTGTGTAGGTTGTAGATTCCTTCGCCTAGTAAATAGTAAGTGACCATTGGGTAGAAATGGTTATCCTAATTGAAATTTAATGAGATAAATAATTATTATAAAAAAATTAAATAATTAACATAATTAATATTTTGATTAATAGAAAATGAAAAGACAAATAAAATAAATATGATGTATTATTATTATTAGGAGTGGTATTAGTATTGGCGTTAGTGTATGGTTTTTAAAGAAAATAAAGAGAAAAGGAAATAAAGAGAAAAGGAAATAAAAGAGTTGTGAACATATAGTAGTAGACACAGGAGAAGAAAATTGGTCTAGGGTTTATAAGGCAAAAGGAAAATCAAGAGGAGTTTGTATCTAATAATAGGTAGAACGCGAAACCCTTTTCTCTTTGGGTGTTTACTTCTTATGATTTTGTATTGTTAGGGTATAGAAATTTAATTGCATAAATCTATGTTTCTGATTGATGATCAGCTTCCTTCAGTTTATATTTAACATGCCAAGGTATCTCTGGTTGAAATTTGAGGATGATCCACTGCATATTCACTATTGAATTTATTTTTTAATTTAAGTGATGTTTCTGAAATTTCTAGACAGTTTCGTCTTTCCATGGTTTTAAAGTTGTTAGGTAACCTTGATGATACTAAAATGTCATTTTCTTTAAAAAAAATCAACTAGACGTACTAAGAAAAAGAAAACAGTATCATCAAAACCCTATATATCAACTGTTTCCAATGATGCTGAAAGAGCTATGAAGAAAAATAAGATTGTTGATAAAAATGGTGATGATGATACTTGGAGCTGGAGCGACGAGGATATTATTGAGGTTCTTAAAGGTTTGAAAAATGGTGCGTAAATGGTAAGATTAATAATGAATATGGATTTTATAATTCCATTAAAAAATATCTTAGTGATTCATCTATTACTATAGATCAAAAGTTAAAACTTTGAAAAGAAAATATCTAAAGAAGATTGATAAAGCGATTGAGGAAGGAAAAGAACTCGAGTTCGATAACCCCCGTGGTAAACATTGTTATGAACTTGTGAAGTCGATTAGGGGTGAAATCGATTTAAGTCGTGCTTTTTCCGAGAATCCAGTGAAAAAGCTTCAAAGTAGGGGTATTTCTCTTTACTGTCATAAATGTTTTAAGAAATAAGAGAATAAGCTTCTCTTGATTGTCTTGACATGCTTCTACATGCAGTTTCTTATTAAACTTTTGTCTCTTGCTTATCTCACTGGATATTTATATGTTTTATTTTATCATATTGGATATTTATATGTTTTATTAAACTTTGTCTCTTGCTTCTTGTTGTTATGTTTTCTATATTTATATGTTATTTTGATGTTTGGTAACGAATGCAGATGTAAATTAGGAATTTGGCAATCAGAAAAAAATAAATTAGGAGAAATATATGCATAAGTCTCGTTCCAACCCAAAACGCATTGAGTTTGGATCTCCATATGGATTTGACCCTCCTCCGAAACTCGGGTTGTTAAAAGTTGGTATCAGAGCTCTAATCTTTAGATCTTGAATGAGACCGTAAATAAATTATTTCTTATGTCGTTATACATGCTTGTTTGATTTGATTTTTGTATTGCTTGTTTCATCTTATTAGTTGTACTCTTGCTTTTGTAGAATTCGTTTGAATTGTTGGTTGTGTGTATGATTGAATTGACATGTTGTTTATTATATTATTTATATTATGGGGAATTTTGAGGTTATAAGTAAGTTCTTAATTTCGGAACGAAATTTCTTTTAAGGGTGGTAGAATGTAATATTCGGTATTATTATTTACCTTGTTGGGTCGTGTTTACCCGACTTAGTTAACCTTGTTGTGTAGGTTGTAGATTCCTTCACCTAGTAAATAGTAAGTGACCATCGGGTAGCAATGGTTATCCTTATTTAACTTAGAGAGAGAAATAATTATTATGACAAAATTAAATAAATAATATAATTGATATTTTGACTAATAGAAAATAAAAAAACAAATAAAATAAAATAAATAAGATATATTATTATTATTATTATTATTATTATTATTATAAAAAAAAAGAATTTGATTAGATGGAAAGAGTGATTTACAGAGAGATGGTAGGAAGCATAGCCACAAGCTGGGAACCCACCACATTTTGAATGGAGATGACTAATATGAAGAACAGAGACTTGACGATTTTATAATTGTAATCGAAACTAGCTATGCAATTATGCAACCTCTTTACAAAAGCTATTGTATCCTCTCCAAGTTCCCCTAGGGTAGTGAAGGCTAGCACACCGAGGCCATACCCGTGAACGACACATTTTTCTAGGTATTTGTTTAGTTTACGAGTAATGGCGCTCGAAATGGCTTGACCAGGGTGTAAGCTGTTCTCCCGCCACCAGTGAAAGGGGACACCCCAGTAACATCGAGACAGACGTCATGACCGTTCTCCCAATTATATACAAGGATGTCCGTTGGTCGTAAGGAATTCTCGTCGTCCGATAAAAAGCCCAATTTGACTTCTTTACGAGCAGACACACCGGCTCTATATCACATGTCCGCAAGCACGTCTCAGACCAAGTCGTTCCTGAACTTTATGCCCACTTCACTGGCACATTGTAAGGAATGGTCTCCGAAGACATCCATGCCTCGAATACAGCTGGGACATAAGCTGCTCTCTTTGAACATGGGTATACCAAGTCTATAGTTAAGCATATCCCGGAACTGCCGAGGCCCAATTGACTGGTTAAGCCCAGCTGTGGGGACTGCTTTGAGGAAGTCTTGGGCATGATTGAGTTTGGTGCATTGCCATAGGATACTGTCGCGTTCATACATGGTGAATCTGCTAGAAATATTCTTCTTAACAGCATCAAAGTAGAGGACTGCCAATGAGTGCATTGGGCTTGGGGCAGTAGCTTGGATGTTGAAAGAAGAAGTCAAGCCACAGACCTGGATAAAACTGGACGGAGCGCTGGAAGATGTGATGTGTGTCTAATGCCATTTGAGCTCCGAGGATGGTGTTTTGCACCTGTTTGGTCTGAACACAAGAAGCAAGATAACTATAGTGGCTGGTGTCCTGCATTGTGTAGACACCCATACCACCATCCTTCATAGGCAAGGTCACTAGGCGCTGCTAGAATGGGCTAAACCCAGCACCATCTCCTGTGACAAGGTGCCTGAGGAACTGCTGGAGATGCTGATCATAGTGGGCTGCAGGAAGCTGAAGAGCCAAGGGCCTGGTAGTCCCTATTGTGAAGTAAATCCTGGAGACACCAGTACAATTGTGCAAGAGGAGTAGCTCACATTATGGGTCCTGCAGAATCTTCAAGGTCTCCGTGAGCTGGAGTGTCTTCACCATTCTGCCCTGCACAAAGTCACTACAAAACTTTAAGTCCAGACTGACTGGACACCCAAGTAACTTCACTCCCAGCACATACCTACTTATGTCAGTTGGGAAGATCCCCTCCACCAGGCTTCTGGGTCAACTTTAGGACATAAAAGATCTATTTTGGTGATGTTAAGGAGGAGCCCCCTCCTGTAACCTTCTGTCTGAATGATGTTCAGGGATTTGGAAACCTCCATAGTGTCACCATCAATAGTTACATCATCAAGGTACCAGGCATGTAAGTCAAGTGTGCATTCTGAGGTAATTTTGATGATGAGAGGTTGCAGGGTCAGAGCAAAAAGTAAGGGGCCAAGGGGGTCACCTTGTTGAAATCCTTGTGCAGACATGAGGATGTTGTCATCGCAGTAGAGCTTAACTGGTTTGGCATAGCAGAACTCCACCCACCTGGAGATGCTTGGGCACTTACCTCTGACTTCTTTGATCATGGAAGATCTATCAACCATATTGAAGGCATTTCTGAAATCAATAAGGAGCATGCTCCTTTTTTATAAGTTACCTTGTACCTCCAGAAGCCTATTTGTAGAGTGTAGGATGGCTACACCACCACATTGGAACCCCATACCAAAATGAAAATCTCCAAGGTAGGCAGAAATTTCTTTGCAGACAGCAGAGGCATCAATTATTATTATTATTATTATTATTATTATTATTATTATTATTATTATTAATGGTTTTAATATTGGCATTAATGTATGGTTTGTAAAGAAAATATGTAGAAAAAGAAATAAAAGAGTTGTAAACATATATATATATATACTAGTAAAGATAGGTGAAGAAATTGGAGCTAGGGTTTTTGGAGAAGAAGGAAAAAAGAGAATCAAGAGGAGTTTGTAGCTAATAAAAAGGTAGAATGTGAAACCTTTTTCTACTTGGGTGTTTTTCTTTAGGTATTTACTTCGTATGTTTCTTTATTGTTAGGGTTCAAAAGTTTATTTCCATGAATCTATGTCTTTGATTGATGATCAGCTTCCTTCAGTTTATATATAACATGCCTAGGTATCTTCTGTTAAAATTTGAGGATGATCCACAATATATTCACCATTGAATGTATCTTTTAATTTGAGTGACGTTTCGTTTTTCCATGGTTTTGATGTTGTTAGGTAAAATTGATGATAGTTAAATGTATTCTTCCTAAAACAAAATCAACTAGATGTAATAGGAAAAAGAAAACAGTATCATCAACACCCTATATATCAACTGTTACTAATGATGTTAAGAGAGATATGATGAAAAATAAGATTTTTGATAAAAAAAAGATGGTAATGATACTTGGAGCTGGAGCGACAAGGATATTATCCTGGTTCTTGAAGGTTTGGAAAATGGTGAGTAAATGGTAAGATTACTAGTGTAAATGGATTTTATAACTCCATTAAGAACTCTCTTAGTGATTCATCTATTAATATAGATCAAACACGTAGTAAAGTGAAAACATTGAAAAGAAAATATCTAAAGAAGATTGATAAAGTGGTTGAGGAAGGAAAAGAACCGAGTTCGACAACCTCCATGGTAAACATTGTTATGAACTGGTGAAGACGATTTGGGGTGAAATCGATTTAAGCCGTGCTTCTTCGGAGGATCCAGCGAAAGAGCTTCAAAGTAGGGGTGTTTCTCTTTACTGTCATCTATGTTTTAAGAAATAAGAGAATAAGCTTCTCTTGATTGTCTTGACATGCTTCTACAGACAGTTTCTATTAAACTTTTGTCTCTATCTTATCTCACTGGATATTTATATTTATTTTATTTTATCTCATTTAATATTTATATGTTTTATTAAACTTTTTTCTCTTGCTTCTTGTTGTTATGCTTTTCATATTAATGAGCTATTTTGATGTTTGGTAACAAATACAGATATAAATTAGGATTTTCGTAATCAGAAAAAAAAAAGTAAAATAGGAGAAATATATGCATAAGTCTCGTTTCGCCACTGATAGGATTTTGGAATACCCTATATATAATAGCTGCAATCCCACGGTGTCTACAATGCAGACAACGACAAGTACGGGTCGAACCCACAGGGAGCGGGGGAAATACTGCAATCAATATCTCTAATCAACTAATCAAGAACAATATTTTTGGATTTTTCAGAAATTCTAATGAACGAGAAAAAAATAAAATAAACTAAACTAATAAAATAAAATAGTCAAATGGAAGAAACAGTAACCAGGGTTTTCAGTATCCACCACTATTTCTATTTAATTATTGAAGTGAAACATAACTCCTGAAGATTTATCTTTTGTTCGTTCTATCGACATCACCTATTATATGTATTAGAGTTACAAATATCACTGGGACACCCTAAGCATGGCGCATCAAAAACTCTAAGTCTCAGCATACACCATCTAATTGTGTTAGCGAGAAAATAATACCAAACTAATTATAGGTTCACAAATAATATTTGGCTCTTTTAAGCATACCCCGTCTAAGGATTTAACCCAAGCATGAAATACCAAATAAGTAGACAAAAATAATTATTATCCTATTAATTCTTCACATGGATTACTGTATTGTACAGAACCGGTGAAGCAACAAATAATTTTTCATTAAATCAATAAATCAAAATCATGGAATTAATCTATTCAAATCATTATAGTCTGTATCAGATAATTCGATTTAATTGATCTAAAACTTTATATGGTTTCAACATTAAACCCTAGCTACAAATTAATTAGTAAGAAATGGGATTGGGTTTCTTAAAACCCATAAAAATAATTACAGAGATAAAGATAGATAAACTGTTATTATCGTTGTCACCCGGCAATCGGTCTTTCTCTCCTCCGTTAACAGAGAATTAGATAATGCACCAGAACCCAGAAACTATCCAGCAAACCACCTTCCTTTCTTCCCCTTCACAGCCGTCAGAGAAAAACTCCACCAACCTCAGCTTTGAACAGAACCTAGCAGAGCTTCCTGTCTCCGTCTAATCACTCTATCTCTCTATGTTGTTTCTTTCTCTCACCCTCCTGACGCACCCCTCATGTCTCACTGTCCCCATTTCTATCTCCAATCAATCCCACCTTCTCTTTCCACTTCCCCCTCCTCTCCCTCAATCAATCCCCCCTCTTTTCTCCACCTGACGCACCCCTTTTTCTTTCAATCGTATCTTCTCTTTTTCTAGTTTTTGACTCCGCCTCCACAACCCCTTCTTCTCTCCTTCCTACCTAACAAAAACTAAAATAAAAAGCTAAACCAAAAGTCTATTTTCCCTATCCTATTTATACTCTACCTCTCTCTTCTTTTTACTTTCAAATCACGTGAGCCTTGTACTTTCTATTACCAACTCCAAAGGACATTTGGTCCCACTAGCCACCAACTAATTTCACTTTTCAATCAACCTCTGACCGACCCCACCAGCCACTAATTACTTCTCTTCCTGATTGTCAGACCACTGCCTCACACTTCACTTTATTGAACCTGATTTGACCAACACCTAGCCAATATTGCCACCCAACAGTACGCCTCCAACAGCCCAGATCCTACTACCTATCTCTTCACCGTACACTTCATACACTAGCCTACTCCTCTCTTTTTTCTCTCAATTTTCGTTCACCACCTGCTTGCTACCTATAACCGAAGTTCTTTACTGTTCAAGTCAATATAGGTATGTGCTATACTCACCAAAACCCTCACACATGTCCCCACCTGACTGGACTATTCTTCACGCCAACTTCAAATGTTGGATCAACATGTACAACAGGTATTTCAGCTTTAGTTATTGAAGATCGGTTTTTTCTTTGTCTAGCGACAGTTCTGCATTTTCTAGCAGTTTTTATCCGCAACTTCGGATCTTACGCATACCAGCTAATAAAACAACCAAAATATATTATTAGTACAAATTCAATCACTAGTAAATATAAATTAAGCGGTAAATATATATAAATTATGTGCTGATCAGACACGTAACGCATTGAGTTCGGATCTCCGTATGGGTTTGACCCTGGTCCAGAACTCGGATTGTTACAAGTTGGTATCAGAGCTCTAGGCTATAGATCTTGAATGAGATCGTAAATAAATTATTTTGTATGTCGTTATACATGCTTGTTTGATTTGATTGTTGTATTGCTTGTTTCATTTTATGAGTTGTACTCTTGCTTTTGTGGAATTCATGCGAGTTGTTAGTTGTGTGTAGAATTGAATTGTCATGTTGTTTATTAGTATATTATTTATATTGTGGGAAATTTTGAAGTTATAAGTATGTTGTTAATTTAAGGATAATTTTTTAAGGGTGGTAAAATGTAATAGCCGGTAATTTTATTTACCTATTTGGGTCGTGTTTTTCCCGACTTAATTAACCTTGTTGTGTAGGTTGTAGATCCCTTCACCAAGTAGATAGTAAGTGACCATTGGGTAGATATGGCTATCCTAATTTAATTTAGAGAGATAAATAATTATTATGACAAAATTAAATAAAAAATAGAATTAATATTTTGATTAATAGAAAATGAAAAGACAAATAAAATAAATGTGATATATTATTATTAATAGGAGTGGTATTAATATTGGTATGATGTATGGTTTTAAAGAAAATAGGGAGAAAAAGAAATAAAAGAGTTGTAAACATATATATATAATAGTATAGGTGAAGAAATTAAAGTTTGGGTTTTGGAAAAAGAAGGCAAAAGGAGAATCAAGAGGAGTTTGTAGCTAATAAATAGGTAGAATGCGAAACTTTTTTTCTCTTTTGGTGTTTATTTCGTATGATTTTGTATTGGTAGGGTTCGAAAATTTATTTGCATAAATTTATGTCTCTGATTGATGATCATCTTCCTTCAGTTTATATGTAACATGCCTAGGTATCCCTGGTTAAAATTTGAGGTTATCCACCGTATAATCACTATTGAATGTATATTTTAATTTAAGTGATATTTCTGAAATTTCTGGACAATTTCGTTTTTCCATGGTTTTGATGTTGTTAGGCAACCTTGATGATAGTAAAATGTCTTCTTCCTCAAAAATAAAAAATAAATCAACTAGATGTACTAAGAAAAAAAAACAATAACATCAAAACCCTTACATCAATTGCTGCTAATGATGGTAAGAGAGATATGAAGAAAAATAAGATTGTTGATAAAAATTATGGTGATAATAGTTGAAGCTGGATGACGACTATATTATCGTGGTTCTTGAAGGTTTGAAAAATGGTAAGATTACTAGTGTAGATAGATTTTATAATTCCATTAGGAACTTTCTTAGTGATTCATCTATTACTATAGATCAAACGCGTATTAAAGTGAACACTTTGGAAAAAAATATCTAAAAAAGGTTGATAAAGCGGTTGAGGAAGGAAAAGAACCCGAGTTCAACAATCCTCGTAATAAACATTGTTATGAACTTGTGAAATCGATTTGGGGCGAAGTTGATTTAAGTCGTGCTTCTTTCGAGGTTCTAGTGAAAGAGTTTAAAAATAAGGGTGTTTCTCTTTACTGTCAGCGATGTTTTACGAAATAAGAGAATAAGCATCTCTTGATTTTCTTGACATGCTTCTATAGGAAGTTTCTTATGAAACTTTTGTCTCTTGCTTATCTCACTGGATATTTATATGTTTTATTTTATCTTATTGGATACTTATATATTTTATTAAACTTTTTCGTCTTGCTTCTTAATGTTATACTTTCCATATTGATGAGCTATTTTGATGTTTGGTAACGAATGAAGATGTAAATTAAGAATTTCCAATCTGAAAATAAATAAATTAGGAGAAATATATGCATAAGTCTCGTTCCTACCCATAACGCGTTGAGTTCGGATCTCCATATGGGTTTGATCCTGGTCTGGAACTCGGCTTGTTAAAAGTTGGTATCAGAGCTCTAGGCTTTAGATCTTGAATATGACTGTAAATAAATTATTTTGTATGTCATTATACATGCTTGTTTGATTTGATTTTTTTATTGCTTGTTTCATCTTATGAGTTGTGCTCTTGCTTTTGTGGAATTCGTGTGAATTGTTAGTTGTTTGTAGAATTTATTGTCATGTTGTTTACTATATTATTGATATTATGAGGTTATAAGTATGTTCTTAATTTTGGGAAAAAAAATCTTTTAAGGGTGGTAGAATGTGATATCCGGTATTTCTTTTACCTTGTTAGGTCGTGTTTTATCTGACTTAGTTAACCTTATTGTGTAGGTTGTAGATTCCTTCACCTAGTAGATAGTTAGTGACCATTGGGTAGAAATGGTTATCATAATTTAAGTTAGAGAGATAAATAATTGTTATGATAAAAATAAATAAATAATAGATTTAATATTTTGAATAATAGAAAATAAAAAGATGAATAAAATAAATAAGATATACTCCCTCTGTTTCAGGAAAAGAGTTACTTTTCCTATTTGCACAATTGTTAAGGTAAGATGAGAGAGAATAACTTTTGTAATTTATTTCCAGATTTACCCTAACAAAAAGTTTAATACTACATATATCTTTATGATGAGAATAATATCATTTCTTAAAATAATAAGGGTAGTTTTGAAAGTTTGTTATATTGAAAATGAAAGTAACTCTTTTGTTGGAACAAAAATTTAAAGAGAAAGTAACTCTTTTCCTGAAACGGAGGGAGTATTATTTATTATTATAAATTATTATTATTAGATAAAGAGTATTTTCATATGAAATTAGTTGGAAGCCTAACAAGCTAAGCTCCAACAACGTACTACACTAATTGAACAGGTTGTCGTGCTAGCCTACCAACGAGCCTCATGAGGAACCAGCCAAGGGAGACGAAGCGGATAGGGGGATGATTATATCGCAAGGGGGGCAAACTAACTATACCTTCCATGTCAAATTCTCCAATATTACGCCATCGGGGACTCGAACCTGGGACCTCCTGGAGCGCATCAAACATTTTGAAGAACATGGATGACCAGCTGACTATTATTATTAATATTATTATATTTATTATTATTATTATTATTATTATTATTATTATTATTATTATTATTATTATTATTATAGGGATTTGATTAGATGAAAAGAGTGATTTACAGAGAGACGGTAGGAAGCCTATCCACAAGCTGGGAACTCACCCCCTTTTGAATGGAGATGCCTAATATGAAGAACAGAGAGTTGCCAATTTTGTAATTGTAATCGAAACTAGCTACACAATTCTGCAACCTCTTTACAAAAGCTATCGTATCCTCTCCTAGTTCCCCAAGGGTAGTGAAGGCTAGCACGACGAGGCCATAACCGTGGAAACATAATTTTCTAGGTATTTGTTTCGTTTGCGGGTAATGGCGCTCGAAATGGCTTTCCCTGGCGTGTAAGTTGATCTCCCGCTACCAGTGAACGGGGACACCCCGATAACATCGAGACAGACGTCACGACCATTCTCCCAATTGTACACGAGGATGTCCGCTGGACGTAAAGAATTCTTGTTATCGGATAAGAAGCCCAATTTGACTTCTTTACGCGCGGACACTCCGGCACAGAAGCACGTGTCCGCAAGCACGTCTCGGACCAATTCGTGCATGAAATTTAGGCCCACTCGCTGGCACAGTGTAAGGCGTGGTCGCCGAAGACGTCCATGCCTCTACCGCAACTGGGGCATAAGCTAATCTCCTCAAACATGGGTATCCCGAGTCTGTAACTAAGCATGACCCGGAACTTCCTTGGCCCAATTGACTGGTTAAGCTTAGCAATGGGGACTTCTTTGAGGAAGTCTTGGGTGTGATTGAGCTTGGTGCATTGCCAAAGGGTGTTATCGCGTTCAGACATAGTGAATCTGCTGGGGATGTTCTTCTTAACAGCATCAAAATAGAGGAATGCCAATGAGTGCATTGGGATGGGGGAAGCATCTTCGATATTGTAAGAAGACGTCAAGCCGCAGACCTGAATGAAACTGGACAGGGCACACTGGTAGCTGGGGTGTGTGTCAGATCCTATTTGAGTTCTGAGGATAGTATTTTGCACCTACATGGTTTCAGTGTAAGAAGCTAGATAACTATAGTGGTTGGTGTCCTACATTGTATAGACACCCAGCCCACCATCCTTCATGGGCAGGGTGTCCAGGCGCAGTTGAAGTGGGCCAAAACCAGCTCCATCTCCTGTAACCAAATTCCTAAGGACTGCTGGAGATGCTGATCATATAGGGCAGCAATGGTCTAGAGAGCCAAGGGTTTGGTAGTCCTTATTGTAAAGCAGAGTCTGGAGACACCAACACAGTTGCGCAAGAGGAGTAGCCCACACTGTGGGTCCTGCAGCTTCTTCAGGGCCTCTATGAGTTGGAGAGTCTTTACACTCTTCTCTGCATAAAGTCACTGTATAACTTCAAGTCCTGACTGACTAGACCTCCTAGCAGCTTCACACCCAGCACAAGCCTGCTGATCTCAGCTGGGAAGACCCCTTCCATCAGACTTCTGGGATCAACTGTGGGTCCAAAGGAGCTCTGTTTTGGTGATATTCAAGAGCAACCCCCTCCTGCACCCTTCTGCCTGGATGATGCTTACGGCTTTGGCCACCTCCATAGTGTCACCAGCAATGGTACCATCATCAAGGTACCAAGCATGTAGGTCTAGTGTGCAGACTGAAGCCATGTTGATGATGAGGGGTGCAAGGTTAGGGCAAAAAGAAAGTGGACCAGGGGATCCCCTTGTTGGACACCTTGTGCAGACATGAGGATGTTGTCTTGGTAGTATAGTTTGGCTGGCTTGGCAGAAAAAAACTCAACCCATCTAGAGATGCAAAGGCACTTGTCTCTGACTTCCTTAATCATGGCAGATCTTTCCACCATGTTGAAGGCATTTCTAAAATCTACAAGGAGCATACACTTGTTAAGGGAGTTACCTTGGAGCCCCATGTCACAAGGGTCACCACATAGCTCAACAAATGGCTAACTCACCCTTGTGCACCATCATGGATAGCCCATTTGGCTAATTGGCTAGCCTCCATTATAGAATCTTCTCTATTTTGTCCTTTTCTTAGAATACTCTAGAATGGTGTAGATATTTGTGGATAAGAGTAGAATAATCTAGAAGTAGATCTTAGCCATACACTTGTATAGATCTTAGATAAATCCCTAAAACATTCTTGGATCCCAACTAGTATAAATAGGGATGCCATTCTCATTTATAATCATCCAACAATCCAAGTATTCAAGTAAAGAGAGCAATACACACTTACTTCTCTCATTCAAATCATTCTCTCTTGTTCTTGAGTGTTCTTGAGCGTTCTTGAGTTTCTTGTGAGTTTTGATCTTGAGTAGTTACACAAAGTTGTGTTAAACTTTGTTTGGGAGGCTTACTTATCTAGTAACGGAATTCTAGACAAGTGCCGCATGGAGTAAAGTCGAGGCGAAGGACCGACCCCGTGACACCTGGATTCAAAGCTAAGTTAAACTACTCTCGGTAAGATCTCTTACCATGTCTTCAAATGATGCAAATGTTGTTATCACTAACGATAATGAAAAGGTTGAGAAGACAAAGAAACAACAACGGGATAAGTCAGTGGGGCCCCGATTAGAATCTCGTGTTGGATCACTGGAAGAAAAGATAGAAAAGTTGAACCTGGATTTAGGGGAATCCATGGAGCAACAAGACGATTTGGATAAATCGATGGAGGTCTCTTTTGAGACGTATCGGAACGAGATGGGTGCACATGTGATGATGCTGCAAGCTCAAATTGATGAGCTAAGGACCCTGATCCGAGGAAATGCAGTTCGTGGACCATCTAGAGTGAGGGTGCCAGAACCAAAGGAATACTCTAGTGCAAGGGATGCTAAGGAGCTGGAAAACTTTCTATGGAACATGGAAAGATACTTCAGGGCCACGGGCCTTGATGACGAGCAAGAACGGGTCGACACGGCGACCATGTACCTGATAGGATATGGATTATTGTGGTGGAGAAGAAAATATGCAAAAATCGAGAGAGGAGTCTGCACCATCACTACTTGGGCGGAGTTCAAAAGGGAGATTAAAGCCATGTTCTATCCGGAGAACGTTGAGCACAAAACTCAGGACAAGCTTCACAATTTGAAGTATTCAGGTACCATTTCCGAATATGTCAAACAATTTAATTCCCTCATGTTAGACATATTAACAATGGCATACGAGGACCGCTTCTACCACTTTAGTCGTGGCCTACCTCGTTGGGCTTCTATGGAACTTCAACGAAGAGGTATTACTGACTTGTCCACCGATTAAGCACTGTCGAGAAACTTGATGACTTTTCTAGCAAACCTGATCAACTTGCCAAGAACAAGCCATCCAAGCCATTACCACAAGGAACGGGTGGGGGAGACAGGAACTATCTCGATAAGCCACAAACTAGCTGCGAAGGGTCTAAGCCAAATAACGGGTGGAAAGGAAGGCAAGATAACCGTGTGAAGAAATGCTTCATTTTCCAAGGTGACCATCTTGCCCACAGTTGTCCCAAAAAGAACTTGCTCAACTCTTTGATTGCGGAGCATGAAGAGAAAACCGAAGACACGCACCTGGGAGCCGTTCAGTTGAGCGCCATCAAGAGCCAGCCCAAGGAAAAACGTCCAGCAACAAAGGAGAACAAAGGACTTATGTATGTAGATATAAGTCTAAACGAGCAGAAGACCAAGGCAATGGTCGATTCTGGTGCAATACAAAACTTCATCTCTAAAGAAGAAGCCGAGAGATTGAAGTTGAAGGTCGAGGCGGATTCAAGCACCATCAAGGCGGTAAATTCAGAAGCCATACCTTTTCACGGAGCGGCCAAGGGGGTCGAAATGAAGATTGGTGCGTGGAAAGGAATTACCGACTTTATGGTGGTAAAGATGGACGATTTCAAAGTTATTCTCGGAATGGATTTCTTGGATCGTGCCAAAGTTTTCGTGGTGCCTTGCCTCGGCGTAGTCAGCATCAGTGACGAGAAGTCTCCATGTGTGATTCCAGCCACCCGGACCAACGAGACTTGCTCGAGTGCACTGTCGGCTCTACAACTAAAGAGGGGTGTTCAGAAGGGAGAACCCACCTTTGTAGCAGCCATCATTGACGAAAGCGAAGAACTGGTAGAGGTCGTTCCATTGGAGGTGCAAAAAGCTTTGCAGGAATACCAGGATGTTATTCCAGCCGAGTTGCCCAAGCAACTACCGCCTAAGAGGGAGGTGGATCATCAGATCGAGCTGGAACCGGAGCAAAGCCGCCCGCCATGGCCCCATACCGCATAGCCCCGCCAGAGTTGGAAGAGTTGAAGAAGCAACTCAAGGAATTGTTGGATGCTGGCTACATCCAACCCTCTAAGGCCCCTTACGGAACTCCGGTGTTGTTTCATAAGAAGAAGGACGGAAGTCTCCGGATGTGCATCGACTACCGAGCCCTAAACAAGGTGACCGTAAAGAACAAGTATCCAATTCCCCAAGTAGAAGACTTGTTCGATCAATTGGGTAATGCTCGATACTTCACAAAACTGGACTTGAGGTCGGGATACTATCAAGTTCGAATAGCAGAAGGGGACGAGCCGAAGACCACATGTGCAACGAGGTACGGAGCTTATGAATTCTTAGTTATGCTTTTGGTCTAACCAATGCTCCTGCCACATTTTGTACTTTGATGAACAAGGTATTCCACCCATATCTCGATCGGTTCGTAGTCGTGTACCTTGACGACATCGTCGTGTATAACCACACTTTGGATGAGCACCTCAAACACTTGAGAATCGTGTTCCAAGTACTGAGGGAGAACTATTTATATGTGAAGAAGGAGAAATGCAGCTTCGCTCAGCCCAAAGTGTCCTTCCTTGGACATTGGATAGGTGATGGCCAAATCTGGATGGAGGAAAAGAAGATCAAGGCTATCAAGGAGTGGGAACCGCCTACCAAAGTGGCTCAGTTGCGGTCTTTCCTAGGAATTGCCAACTACTACCGGAGATTCATCGAGGGATACTCGAAGAGAGCAGCACCGCTCACGGACTTGCTAAAGAAAGCGAGGACTTGGACGTGGAGTGAAGAGTGCCAAGCCGCTTTTGATGATCTTAAGACCGCGGTTATGAAGGAGCCAGTCTTAAGATTACCTGATCACGCCAAGCCTTTTGAGCTATATACTAACGCTTCCGATTTTGCTATTGGCGGAGTACTTATGCAGGAAGGACACACACTTGCATATGAATGTCGGAAGCTGAACGATGCGGAACGACGCTACACGGTACAAGAAAAAGAGATGACTGCCGTCATACACTGTCTTCGGACATGGAGGCACTACCTTCTTGGGTCACATTTCATGGTCTTCACCGATAATGTGGATATCAGCTACTTCCAGACTCAGAAGAAGTTGTCTCCGAAGCAAGCAAGGTGGCAAGACTTTCTGGCCGAGTTCCACATGAAGCTTGAGTACAAGCCAGGTCGCACCAACTATGTTGCTGATGCATTGAGCCGAAAAGCAGAACTTGCCGATCTTGCCTTGGAACGTGTAGCTGCCATCACCAAATTATCGGGCACCATTCCAGATCGTGTATAGAACGGGACACTTTTGCAAAGAGCCTCATTCATGCGGTGAATAAGGGGAAGACTCGTCGGTTCTGGTTGAAAGACGGTCTTCTATTCACACATGGGAACAGGATGTTCATACCTAAGCATGGGAACCTGAGGCGTGAACTAATGCATGAGTGTCATGACACCCGATGGGCAGGCCACCCTGGCTAGAGAAGGACTTTGACTTTGCTGGAAGCAAGTTATTATTGGCCAAAGATGGAGGACAAAGTGGATGCCTATGTTCGGACGTGTCTGGTATGCCAGCAGGATAAGGTAGAACACAAGAAGTCAGGAGGACTTCTAGAGCCATTACCAGTGCCATATAGACCGTGGGAGTGTTTATCGATGGACTTCATCTCTGCCTTACCCAAGGTAGATGGCATGGGATCAATCTTGGTGGTCGTGGACAGGTTCACCAAGTATTCTACCTTCACCGCTGCACCTACAGACTGCACCTCGGAACAGGCTGCTCGACTGTTCGTGAAGTACGTGGTGAAATATTGGGGCATACCAAAGATCATAGTTAGCGATCGCGATCCAAGATTTACGGGGAAATTTTGGACAGAAGTGTTCAAGTTACTTGGGTCCGAGCTCAACTTCTCTACAAGCTTTCATCCTCAGACAGATGGACAAACGGAGCGCACCAATGCTTTGTCAGAGGAGTACTTGAGACACTTCGCGAACGCTAACCAGAGGAATTGGGTGGAACTGTTGGACGTGGCTCAGTTTTGCTACAACTTGCAGAAGAGTGAATCATCTGGCCACAGTCCATTCGAGTTGGCCACAGGCCAACAACCTCTAATGCCACACACACTCGCTGGAGGATATAGAGGAAAGAGCCCTGCTGCTTTTCAATTCACTAAGGAGTTGCACGAAAAGCACGACTTGGCCAAAGCATACTTGGAGAAAGTCTCTCAGTGAATGAAGAAATGGGCGGACGAGAAGAGGAGACCCGTATATTTCGAAGAAGGTGACTTAGTCATACTGAAGTTGAACCCGCAACAGTTCAAAGCTTTTCGGAAGGTACATAAGGGACTCATTCGACGGTACGAGGGACCATTTCGCATCGTCAAGAAAGTCGGGAAGGTGTCCTATAGATTGGAGCTACCTAGCCACATGAAGATTCATCCCGTCTTTCATGTCAGCTGCTTGAAGCCTTATTATGCGGATCAAGATGACGAGTCTAGAGGAGTTACCAAGAGAGCCCCGTTCAATATGATTACCTCTCTAGACAAGCAGGCTTCAAGCATAGAGTCACACAGACGTGTCTCAAGAGGAGGGCGAATTTATAAGGAATATTTTGTCCGATGGAAGGATCAACCAGACAGTGAAGCCAGTTGGGAACATGAAGACTTACTTTGGCAACACAAAGATCTCATCGACAAGTACAACGCGACGAGGACGTATGCGAATTAGGGTGGGGGAGAATGTCACAAGGGTGCACCACATAGCTCAACAAATGGCTAACTCACCCTTGTGCACCATCATGGCTAGCCCATTTGGCTAATTGGCTAGCCTCCATTATAGAATCTTCTCTATTTTGTCATTTTCTAAGAATACTCTAGAATGGTGTAGATATTTGTGGATAAGAGTAGAATAATCTAGAAGTTGATCTTAGCCATACACTTGTATAGATCTTAGATAAATCTCTAGAACATTCTTGGCTCCCAACTAGTATAAATAGGGATGCCATTCTCATTTGTAATCATCCAACAATCCAAGTATTCAAGTAAAGAGAGCAATACACACTTACTTCTCTCATTCAAATCATTCTCTCTTGTTCTTGAGTGTTCTTGAGCGTTCTTGAGTTTCCTGTGAGTTTTGATCTTCAGTAGCTACACAAAGTTGTGTTAAACTTTTTTTGGGAGGCTTACTTATCTAGTAACGGAATTCTAGACAAGTGCCGCACGGAGTAAAGTCGAGGCAAATGACCGACCCCGTGACACCCAGGAGCCTGTTGGCTGAATGCAGGATTGCCTCCCCTCCACATTGGATCCTCACCCCCAAACTGGAAGTCACCTAGGTAGGCAGTCATCTCTTTACAAATAGCAGAGGCAGCAAGCTTGGAACAAAGCCTCCTCCAGATTTTGCCCACTGCAATAGGCCCCAACCCTCCATCATGTTTAAGAAGGGGAGTCAAGAGGGCACTGGCAATGTACTGCCCTAGCTCTGAAGGGCACCTCCTTGTCAACCATAAGTTAACCACCCTAGTGATGGAAGAAAGTAACTCATCAGCCACTACTGAGGCTGGGCCACACAGGACATCCAGTAGGTGTTGGGCCCTGAGGCCATCCCTCCCACAGGAGGTCCCTTTGGGGAAGCCTTTGATAGCTTTCAGGACAGTTGTTTTGTCAACACTAAGGGCATCACCTTGGACAGGTTCTGCAGGGATGGAAGGTGGAGGGGCTCTGGGATGTTTCTGGCTCAGGTTCAATAGGTTGACTGGGGAGTTAGGAGCAATACCATTAGAATCCAGCACCTTGATAGCTGTTGTATACTGGCCATAACTCAGCTCTCTCCTGCAAGCAGAGAGGTTTGAGCCCCTAAACCTCCTTTTGTTGGTGTTGCTCCTTTGAAGTAACTTAGCATGATCCAAAAGGGTATGCACCATGCTGAGACACTCCTTATTATTATTATTATTATTATTATTATTATTATTATTATTTTATCATTATTTTATTTTATTTATTTTATTATTATTATAAAACGAGGATTTTATTAGATAAGAAAAGCTGATTACACGTTAGTGGTGGGAACCTCGCCACAAGCTGGGCTCCTTGTATCCTAGACACAAAAGTTATAAGGTCCTCGGCTAATTCCCCCAAAGTGATGAATGCTAGCACATTGAACCCATATCCATGGTCTTCGCATTGGGAAAGGTATTTGTTGATCTTGCGATCCGAAGCGTTTGAGATTGCCTGTCCAGGCGTGAAAGCGGCTCCCCTGGCACCCGTAAACGGGGAAACTCCTGTGACGTCAAGGCACACGTCTCAGATATTCTCCTAATTGTATACTAGGATATCTGTCGGCATCAAGGAGTTCTCATTGTCCGAGAGGAAGCCCAGGTTGGCTTCTTTACGAGCAGCGACTCCAGCTTTGTAGCACATGTCTGATAGCACATCTCTGACCAAATCATGTCTAAATTTAAGGCCTACCTCGCTGGCAAAATTGAGTGCATGATCGCCAAAGACGTCCATACCCCGCCCACAACAAGAACATCGGCTCCCCTCCTCAAACTGTGCTAAACCAAGCCTGTAACTAAGGACAGCCCGGAATGGGAATGGCTTTAAGAAAATCTTGGGCATGGACCAGCTTGTTGCTTAGACAGAGGATGGTATCTCGCTCAGTCAAGTTGAAGCTAGTGGGTATATTCTTCTTGACCACATCAAAGTATTGGGCTGCCAGAGAGTGCATAGGGCGCGGGGCAGCGACTTGGAAGTTGGCACAAGATAGAGGGAGCCCACAAACCTGTGTGAACCTGGGTTGAGCCTGTTGGAAGCTAAGGTGTTGGTCCACAACGCTGAGGGTTTTAAGGATGGTGTCCTGCAGCTGCTGTGTTTGTAAGCAGGACGCTAGGTAGCTGTAGTGGCAGGAATCCTATGGTGTAAACCCCAAGGCCGTCATCCTTCATAGGAAAGGTAGCAAGACGCATCTGAGTAGGACCAAATCATGCCCCGTCGCTAGTCACTATGTGTCTAAGAAATTGCATGAGGTATTGGTCAAACTGAGCATCTGGGGTCTGAAGGGCTTGAGGATTAGTGGTTCTCATTGTGAAAAATAGTCTGCAGACACCAGCGCAATTTCTCAATAACAAGAGCTCGCTCTGTGGGTCCTGCAAGGCCTTCAGAGACTGCATCAGCTGACAAGTCTTGTCCACTCTTCCCTGTACAATGTCACTGCAGAAGCTTGAGTTTAAGATGACTGGACCTCCTGGTATCTTAACCCCCTGAGCTGGTCTACTAATGCCCGCAGGGAAGATACCCTCCACAAGAACTCTAGGATCAACCACAGGCCAGAAGAGCTATGTCTTGCTGATGTTGATAAAAATCCCTCTAAGGCTGCCTTCTCTCTGAATGATTTTCAAGTCTTTGGCCACCTCCAAAGAATCACCTGCAATTGTACCATCATCTAGATACCATGCATTCATCATAAGAGAACACTCAGATGCTATCTGAGATATGAGGGGATGCAGGGTCAATGCAAAAAGCAATGGTCCAAGGGGATCCCCTTGTTGCACACCCTAAGCAGAAAGCAGAATGTGATCCTGGTAGTATAATTTTGCTGGATTAGCATAGCAAAATTCACCCATCTGGAGATGTTTGGGCATTTGCTCCTCACCTCATGAAGCATCATTGTTCTATCCAACATATTGAAAGCGTTGCTGAAGTCTATCAACAACATACTCATGGTCTGGCAGCTCCCTCGCAACTCCAGAAGCTTGTTAGCTGAGTGGAAGATGGCTTCTCCCCCACACTGGACACCCACGCTAAATTGATGATCTCCTAGGTAAGGGGTCAATTCCTTACTAACAGTAGCAGCTGCCAGTTTGGAGCACAACCTCCTCCAAATGGTCCCTACGGCTATTGGCCTTATACCACCTCCCGGCTTAAGAAGAGGGATCAGAGGAGCACTAGATACATAAGCACCCAACAAGGGGGGGAATTTTCCGGCAATCCACAGGTTAACCACCCCTGTTAAGGGGATGAGAAACTCCTCTACAACAACGGATGCAGGTCCACTTAAGGCATCTAATAAGTGTTGTGCCCTGAGGCCATCCCTACCACAAGAGGTACCCTTATGGAAACCTTTAATGGCACTTAAGACAGCTTCCTTGTACACACATAGAGCATCTGCCTGGATGTGGCCCTATGGGATGGCTGGTGGTGGGACAATGGGGTGCTTGTTCCTCAATTCATCAAGAGTTCCTGGAGAGCTAGGTGCAAGACCATTAGAAGACAATACTTTAGTTGCTGACATGTATTGACCATTTCTTAGTTTCCTCTTACAAGCAGAAAGGTTTGAGCCACCCTAGTTCATTTTAGGTGTCTTGCTCCTTTGTATACTTGGTAGCTCCAAAAGGTTGCGCACTAGGCTGTAGCACCCAACTTCATTCCATTGCGGAAGAGCCTGATTAATGCAGGATACTTGAAGCTTCTTTCTTATGCCAGACCTCTCCTCCCTAGCACTCCTAGGATTGTACAAGCCAAGAGTGCAAATGGGCAATAACATCAAATGCACCCACACTGCCAAATCAGTAGGGTTGGCTAAAACTTTCTCCAAAGAAGACTTAAGGGTCCTGGAAAAGCTCAGCCTACACTATTGCGGGATGCTTACCACTGTAGGCACATTCATCATGAATAGCATGTTAAGCATATCTACAGGGGAACTGGCTGGAACATCAGACACAGTAGAAGCGACCTCGTATGGGGCTCTTATTATTATTATTATTTTGTGAATGAAATTTTATTAGATGGAAATAGCATTTTTTACATAGAAATGGTAGGAAGCCGAGCAACAAACTGGGCCCCCATCCCTTTTTGAATGAAAATGCCTAGCATGAAAAAGAGAGAGTTGCCTATTTTATAGTTGTAGTCAAGGCTAGCAATGCAATTTTGCAGCCTCGTCACAAAAGCTATCATGTCATCTCCTAATTTACCTAAGGTAGTAAAAGCGAGCACGCCTAATCCATATTCGTGGTCTTCGCATTTGGTTAGGTATTTGTTCCGTTTGCGGGTTATGTCATTTGAAATGGATTGGACCGGTGTAAAGGACACTCTCCCGCTTCCTTTGAATGGGGACACTCCGGTAACGTCGAGGCACACATCCCGACCGTTCTCCCAATTGTACACGAGGATATCAGCTGGCCTTAAGGAAGTGTCGGACTCCGAGAGAAAGCCCAGTTTGGATTCTTTGCGGGTAGAGACCCCTACTTTGTAGCACATATCCGCGAGCACATCACTGACTAAGTCGTGCCTAAATTGGAGGCCCACCTCACTGGCACAGTGCAGAGCATGATCCCCGAAGACGTTCATTCATTTCCCACAACAGGTACAGTGGCCATCCTCTTCAAAAAGAGTGATACAAGGCCTATAACTATGAACATCCCTAAATTGGCGAGGCCCAACAGATTGGTTAAGCCCAGCTATAGGGACAACTTTGAGATAGTCTTAGGCATAGCCCATTTTGTTGCACTGCCATAGAGTGTTGTCCTGCTCAGTCAATTGGAATCTGTGTGGTATGTTCTTCTTGATTACATCAAAGTATAGGAATGCCAGAGAATGCATTGGGCGTGGGGAAGTGGCTTGGATGTTAAAATAAGAAGTGGACAAATCACAGACCTGGAGAAAGCTGGATAAGGCCTGAAGGAAGCTGGATAAGGCCTGCTGGAAGCTGTGATGTTTGTCATCAGAAGGGAGAGCTTTGAGGATAATGTTCTGTAGTTGTTGAGTCTATAAGCAAGAGGCTAGGAAGCAGTAATGGATGGTGTCTCCCGTAGTATAGACCCCTAGGCCTCCATCCTTCATAAGCAGTATTGCAATACGCTGCTGAAGTGGACCAAATCTTGCCCCATCCCCTATTACAATGTGCCTAAGGAACTGCAGTAGGTGATGGTCATAATGTGTTGCTGGGAGCTGAATGGCCGCTGGATTGGTAGTCCTCAGAGTGATGTAAAGTATGGAAACACCAGCACAGTTCCTGAGAAGAAGAAGAAGAAGCTCACTTTGTGGGTCCTGGAGGGGCTTCAGAGTCTCCATAAGTTGGATGGTCTTCTCCACCCTTTTATGTACTAAGGCACTGCAGAACCCTGGATCCAGGTTGACAGGCACTCCAAGGAGCTTCACACCCAAAGCAGATCTGTTGATACCAGCTGGGAAGGTACCTGCAACAAAACTCCTTGGGTCTGTAGAAGTCCAGAAGAGCTCAGTCTTGTTGATCTTGAGAACTAAACCCCTCTTGTTGCCTTCATTCTGGATGATGGTTAATGTTCTGTCTACCTCCAATGTGCCCCCTACCATGTGCACTTTGCATCAATTTTGGTGATTAGTGGGTGCAAAGTTAAGTCAAAGAGTAAGGGACCAAGAGGTTCCCCTTGTTGGACACCTTCTGCAGACAGAAGGGTGTGATCATTGTAATAAAGCCTGACTGGCTTGGCATAGCAGAACTCCACCCACCTGGAGATGCTTGGGAATTTTCATCTGACTTTTTGGAGCATAACAGGCCTATCGACCATGTTAAAAGCATTACAGAAGTCTATTAAAAGCATGCTCCTAGTCTGCAGATTACCTTGCACTTCTAGAAGTCTGTTGGCAGAGTGTAAAATAGCCTCCCCACCACACTGAACCCTCATACCAAATTGGTAGTCCCCCAGATAAGAAGACAGGTCCTTACTAGTTGTAGCAGCTGCCAGTTGGAGCATAACCTTCTCCAGATTGTACCAACTGTTATAGGCCTCACACCCCTCTAGTTTGAGCAGTGGTGTTAAGGGGGAATTATCCACATATTCCCCCAAAAAAATGAGGGCAATCCCCTGCAAGCTACAGGTTGACCACACCTGTTAGAGAAACAATATGCAACAGCTGCAGCTGGCCCACTCAATACATCAAGGAGGTGTTGGGATCTAAGGCCATCCCTACCACAATAGGTCCCTTAGGAAAGCCTTTAATTGCCCCCAAAACTGCATCTTTGTCCACACATAAAGCATCAGCCATGATGGGTTCAGCAGGGATGAATGGTGGTGGAGCAGTTGGGTGTTTTTGGCTCAGCTCCATGAGGGTTGCTGTGGAGTTGGGAGCAATCCCATTAGAAGACAAAATTTTAATGGCAGCAGTATACTGACCATATCTCAATTTCTTCTTACAGGCCATGAGATTAGAGCCACTGCTTCTCTTTTTATTGGACTTACTCCTTTGGAATTTGGTTAGTTCCAAGAAGGTGTGCACCATGTGAAGGCACCCAACCTCATTCCACTGCTGCAGGGCATGGTTGATATTGGAAGCTTGTAACATTTTCCTTGTCCTTGATCATTCTTCCAGAGCATCTAGGATTGTATAGGTTCAAGGTACAAACAGGCAACAACATGAGATGTATTCACACAACTGGATCAGAGGGATTGGCAATAACCTTATCCAAGGTGGCCTTGAGAATCCTTGAGAAGTTGAGCCTGTATTTTGGGGGAATGCTAGCCACAGTGGGTAAGTTCTTCTGGAGGACCAAGTTAAGCAAGTCCAAGGGAGTACCATCAGTAAATCCAGGGTCACCAGATGCTTCTGGCTCAGAACAAGATGGCTGGGGTCTGTCTATCCCATGAACTAAAAACTCTGCAGCTAAGCCATTATAAGGCTTGGGTATGAAGTTCTCATGTTTATGGCAGGGTCTTCTCCAAGAGTAAATGTGCATGCACTGAGTGCACAACCACATTTGTAAATCAAAGAGGACAGACTCCCATGCACTAAACACAGAGGGATCAGCTCCAACCATTTCTCTGCAGATGTTTCTGGCTTCCTCATTTGGAAGATGCTTGTCCTGGAAATGTCTGTAGAAGCCTGTTCTACTCAAGCCTCTACCACCAACTCCGTTAGTGCACCCATCATAGTTCTTATAGGGGCACTGGAAAAAATCATCACTGGAAGAGCCACCATCATCAAAGTCTGCTGACCCTTGCCCTAATTAAAGACCTTGTTTTTGGTATAGCAAATGGAGGATACCTAATGTTGACTAAGGGGTGATTTTGAAGGCGGGGGTAATGCAAAAGTGTCTCAGACAAGACCAATTTATACAAACTAAAATTACAACCTACTAGTTTATTCACTGAAACCCTAGAAATTAAAACCACTAATGTTTCTAGATGTACAAGTTTTAGTCCTAATCGATGTGGCTTAGCAGGGGAAGAATGAGGTGAGAATGGGTTCTTTGTACCTGAGAAGGAAGAAATGTTGTCCTAAATCCCAGCTGATGAACACAGGTTCTCCCCCATTATCGTCTTATCGCAGAGCTTCTCTCTCCGACAACATCGGTTATTATTATTGTTATTATTATTATTATTATTATTATTATTATTTATTTATTTTAATTATTATAAAACAAGATTTTATTTCAAGAGAAAATAAAATCACAAGAAGTTGGTTGGAAGCCTATCAACAAGCTGTGCTCCAACACCTTTTTGAATAGCAAACCCTATCTTATAAAGACGGAATACCAAAACCATAACCATGTACAGAACATTTAACTAAATATTTCTTGCGTTTGCGAGTGACTGCATTTAAAATAGCTTGACCGGGCGTGAAATTATGAATTCCCCCACCAATGGAAGGTGAAACTCCAGTAACATTGAAACATATATCTTAACCATTCTCCCAAATGTAAACAAAGATGTTTGCGGGTCTTAAAGTGTTATTTCTGTCTGATAAGAAACCAATAGCTACTTCTTTCCTTGCTGATACAACAATTTTGAAAAAAGTATCTGCGAATACATCTCTGACTATATCATGTCAGAACTTGAGTCCTACTCCACTAGCGCAGTGTAAGGCGTGATTACCAAAAAATATCCATTTCTCTACTACAACTTGGGCACGAGCTGCTCCCGACGAAAACAGGGATGCCTAGTCTGTAGATGAGTATAGAATTAAATTGTCGTGGGCCTATGCATTGGTTGAGCCCTTTTATAGGCACTGCCATAAGGTAATCATGCACATGTTTATTCTTGTTACACAGCCATAAAACTGAATCACGCTCCTCCATATGGAAATTATTTGGCAAGGCCCTCTTCACAACATCGAAGTATAAAACTGCCATAGAATGCATGAGATGGGGGGAAGTGTCGTTGATGTGAAAAGTGGAAGGGGGTAGGACACAAACTTCCATATATGTGTGTAAGGCATGTCTAAAATTAGGATTTGAATCTGTATCAAACGAATGGTTCATAATGCCTCTTGTAATTGTCTTGTCTAGATACATGAATCCAAGTAGCAGTATTGGATAGTGTCTGACATAGAATAAACACCAAGACCACCATCTTTGATAGGTAAAGAAGCGTTCTTGGAGAGGTCCAAAGCCTGCATTGTCTCTTGTGCCCAATCTTCTAACATATTGAAACATATGTTAATCGGAGATAGTAGTATCATGTTGTAAAGCGAAAGGCCTAGTGATTCTTATGGTGAAATATAATCGATAAACACATGTACAATTTCGTAACAACGAAAGTTCGCATTGCGGGTCTTTAAGTTTCCTGGTATAAGACATTAGTTGAATGCTTTTGTGAACACGGCCTAACACTATATTGCTGCAAAACTGTGTGTCTAATCTGACAGGACCTCTAAGGAGCTTGACACCAGTATGAGGCCTGCTTATGTTAGAAGGGAACACACCTTCAGCTAAGCTTCTAGGGACAATTTATGGCCAAAATAACTAAGTTTTAGTGATGTTGAGGTGTAAACCAACAGATGTACCCTCTGGCTGTATTAAGTGTAGTACTTTGGAGACTTCCAAAGTATCACCAATAATAGTGCCATCATCCAGATATTATGCATAATGACCAATGCTGCATTGTGATCTGATTTTACTCACAAGGGGATGTAGAGTTAAGGAAAACAATAATGGACCAGGTGGATCTCCTTGTTGGACACCTTGTGAAGATATTGGAATGACCTCATCATAGTAGAGCCTGGCAGATTTTGCATAGCAGAACTCCACCCATCTGGATATGCTAGGGCATCTGAACCTGACTTCCTTGATTAAGGTTGTTTTTTCTATAAGGTTAAAGGAATTAGAAAAGTTACAAGTAGTATGGACATGGTACTTTGGTCCTTTTTCATCTCCAGAATTTTGTTAACTGAGTGCAAGATAGCTTCACTTCCACATGGAATACCCACACCAAATTGGAGATCTCCTAGGTAAGCTGCCATCTCTTTACACACGGTAGTTGCGGCAAGTTTAGAACAAAGTCTTCTCCAAATTGTGTCAACTACAATTGGCCTTAGCCTTCCACCTGGTTTGAGAAGTGGGGGTTAAAAGAGCTCTTGCAATATACTCCCCTAGGAATGATGGGCATTTACCAGCAAGCCAAAGGTTAATAACGCCTATAATTGAGGTGAGTAATCCATCAGACACAGCAGCAGCTGCACCACTTAAGGCATCAATCAGATGTTATGCTCTGAGGCCATCTCTACCATATGAGGTTCCTTTTGGGAAACTATGCAAAGCACACAAGACTGCATTGGTATCAACTGAGATTCCCATGGCTTCAATAGTGTCTATTGGTAAATTTGGTGGTGGGGTTTGAGGGTGCTTTAGTTTGATTTCAACAAGAGTGTCTGCATTTAATGTTGCAATACTATTTGAGATAAAACACGGGTTTTTGAAGTGTAATTCACATGGATTAACTTTTTCCTGTAAGCCTGTAGATTGGAATTGTTATTGTTTGTTTATCGGAAACCCTTTCTTTCTGATTGTGTTTGTGGGCCTCCAATAGTTTATGAACCATGGTGATACAGCCATTAGGTTCCTTCAATTGTAGTAATGCTTGATTAATTGAAGCAATCTGAAGTTTCTTCCTGGTACCAGATCTTTCCTCAAGGGTACATTTGGGCAGATATAAATTTAGGGTGCATACTGGAAAGAGAAGGAGATAGAGCTAAATCAGTGGGGTTTTAAAGTACGTTGTCTAAGGTTGATTTCACGGTTATGGAAAATTAAGGTCGACGAGGTGGAGGTATGCTTAAGATTGTTGTAAACTGTTTTTGGAAACAAGATTAAGCAAATCCAGTGTTAACCCCATTGATGGATCTTATTATTATTATTTTTTATTATTTTATTATTTTTTTTATTTTATAAAAAAGACTTTCATTAAAGGGAGAAAAGTATTTTTCACATAGCATTGGTAGGGAGCCTAGCCATAAGTTGAGACCCTACCCCTTTCTGAATGGAAATGCCTAATCTAAAGAAAAGGGAATCCCCAACTTTGTAGTTATAGTCGTGGCTAGCCATGCAGTTCTACGGTCTCGTCATGAAGCCAATCGTGTCCTCTCCCAACTCCCCCAGACTCGTAAAGGCAAGAAAACCCAAGCCATATCCATGCTCGTTACATTTGTCCAAATATCTATTACGTTTGCGCGTAACAACGTTAGAGATGGCAATCCTAGGCGTAAACGAAACCCTCTCACCTCCTGTAAAAGGGGACACCCCTGTGACGTCGAAGCACATGTCTCGACCCTCATCCCAATTGTATACGAGTATATCCACGGGCCTAAGGGCGCTTGCGTTGTCAGACAAGAAACCCAGCTTGACTTCCTTACGGGCAGTGACACCAGCTTTAAAACACATATCCGCCACCACGTATCTAACTAGGTCGTGCCTAAATTTGAGACCCACTTCACTGGCGCATTGTAGGGCGTGATCCCCAAAGGCATCCATTTCTCTGCCACAAAAAGAGCAAGAGTTACCCTCAGCAAACATAGCAATACCCAACCTTAACAAAGAATGTACCTAAATTGGCGAGGACCAATAGATTGGTGTAGCCCTGTGATTCGGATAGCTTTGAGATAGTCTTGTGCATGGATCAGCCGATTACATTGCCACAAAATCCAATCGCGCTCAGTCTGGTGGAAACTGCTGGGGATACTCTTCTTGACCATACCAAAGTACAACCCTGCCAGAGAATGCATGGGTCGGGGGGAAGTTGCTTTAATACTGAGAGAAGAATGAGGAATCCCACAGACCTGACTGAATCTAAGCAAGGCTTGCTGGAAGCTGAGATAGAGTGCAGTGTCCCTGTCCACATGGAGAATAGTGTTTTTCACCTGGGTTATCTGAAGACAGGAGGCAAGGTAGCAGTAAAAGCTAGAATCTTTCAAAGTGTAAACCCCTAACCCCCCATTCTTCATAGGCAAAGACGATATGCGCATTTGGTAAGGACCAAACCCAGCTCCATCGCTAGTAACCAAATGTCTTATGAACTGGCATAAATGTTGGTCATAATACTCAGCTGACTAGTGAAAGACAAAGGGGCTGGTGTTCCTCAAAGTGAAGTATAAGCGCGACACCCCAGCACATTTTCTGAGAAGAAGCAATTCACTTTGTGGATCCTACAGAAGATTCAGAAACTCCATTAACTGAAGAGTTTTCTCCACCATACGCTGGACCATCTCGTTACAGAAGTTAGCACCAATACTAACAGGCCAACCTAGGAGCTTCACTCCTCTTACTGGTCTACTGATGGTGGCCGGGAACACAACCTTCTCCAAACTTCTGGGGTCTGAATTGGGCCAGAATAGCTCTGTCTTGTTAATATTAAGGGATAAGCCTCTGCTTCTCCCCTCATATTGGATGATGTGTAAAGCTTGGGCCACCTCTAGAGTGTCCCCAACGATAGTCCCATCATCCAAATACCAAGCATGCATATCCAAAGTGCACTTAGAAGCAATTTCTAAAATGAGCGGATGTAATGTCAGAGCAAACAATAAAGGACCCAAAGGGTCCCCCTGTTGGACGCCCTGAGCCGACAAAAGCACTTTGTCATTGTAATCAAGCATTGCCGGCTTAGCGTAGCAAAATTCCACCCATCTGGAAATACCAGGGCACTTGGATCTGACTTCATTAATAATTGCGGTTCTATCCACCAAATTAAAAGCATTGTTGAAGTCTATTAAAAGCATGCATTTGGTGAAGGAGTACCTTGTAGCTCTAAAATTCTGTTAGCTGAATGCAAAATTCCTTCCCCACCACATTGGACTCCCGCACCAAATTGGTAATCACCTAGATAAGTGGTCATTTCCTTGCTGACCCATGATGCAGCCAATTTAGAACAAAGCCTCCTCCAGATGGTTCCGACGGCGATGGGCCTTATCCCCCCTCCAGGCTTGATCAAAGGAGTAAGAGGGGCACTCGCAATGTAAGCGCCAAGCACTGCAGGACATCTGCCAGCTAACCAAATATTAACTACTCCTGTCATCGAAGACAAGAGGTCATCTGCCACCGCGGCAGCAGGTAGGGCGTCCAAGAGATGTTGGGATCGAAGGCCATATCTACCACATGAGGTACCTTTAGGAAACCCCTTGATAGCTCTTAGAACTGCCGATTTGTCTATAAAAAGGGGCTCCTCTACAATTGGGTCTACAGGGATGCAGGGAGGCGCCGCATCAGGGTGTTTGTGACTGAGTTCTGCAAGAGTATCTTGAGAGCATGGGGATATACCACTGGAGGCCAACACCTTTATGGCATCCGTGTACTGCCCAAGGCCCAATTTCCTCCTACATGCTGCAAGATTGGAACTACCCGCCAATTGTGAGGTGATCGTCCCTTTCTGATGTTGTTTGGATTGCTCCAAGATGAACTGCACCAAACCATAACACTCACTGCCATCACTCCATTGTAGTAGAGCCTGGTTGATACTAGCCATCTGCAATTTCTTCATGGTGCCAGACCTCTCTTCCGCGGTACCCTTGGGTGTGTAACGACCTAGAGTGCATACTGGCAAGAGCATCAACTGTAACCAAACAACCAAGTCCGAAGGGTTGGCAATAACTCGATCTAATGAAGCTTTGAGTACCCTAGAGAACTGAAGCCTGCACTGCGATGGAATACTAGCGACAGTAGGGAGTTTCTGTTGGAATACAAGGTGTAGCAAGTCCACATCCAAAGTTGTAGAAGCTACGGGCACCATATCATCACGGGGCGCAGAGTAGGTAGGCAATGGTTTACTAATGTCGTATACCATACAAAATGTCGATGTCCCATTGTAAGGGCTGGGTATAACACCCTCTTTGTGTTTCCTGCAGGGCCGTCTCCAGGAATACATATGCATGCAATCCGAGCAAAGCCACATTTGCATCTGCGACAAAATATTTTCCCAGGCACAGAACACCGACAAATCCTTGGTAACTCTCTCCCTACAAACATCCACTTCCTCCATGGAGTGGAGGTGTTTATCTTGCAGGTGTCTATAGAACCCAGAACGACTAAGCCATCTGCCTCCGACCCTATTGTTACAGTCGTCCAAGTGCTTATACGGACATTGGAACAACCCGTCATTCAAGTCCCCGTCCCCTTTAACAGCTGACTGTGAACCTGATCGAGTTCTAGGCATACTAATGGGGAGGAAAACTTAACCAGGTTACTCACTGCAAGAGCCCAAAACAAATACACAAATAAAAAACCCCCCGGAAATGCTTGTATCTAATCCAGAGATGACCTGAAATAGAGCGCCACTGCGAGTGTGTCTCAATGAAAAGCCTGGAGACCAAACACATAGCAAGACCCACCCCTAAGACCACACAGACATCCACCAAAGATACATCCAATTCTTGAAGATTAACAGAAAACAACCACTGAATCTACTGACAAATCCAGACTATTAACAAGCTGGGGACCCGAATTAAAGCTGCTTCAGGTAGAGGCTTGCCCACCGAGAGAGCCTGGAGCTAAACGAGAATTGAAAAGAAAATGTGTTGAGTGGTGAATGTGTATCATCTCTCACACACCAGTCAACAAAGGCGCCTGAATTTACCGAGATAGAGCTGAGTAGTTGATCACCTCACCCCCCACCTGTCAATACAGCTGCCTGATACTACCCAAAAGTTGAACCGAAAAAGGCCTGAGTAGTGGATGCTCCCACCCCCCAGACAACTAAATCTGCGACTAAGAAAACAAAACTTGAAAAGCTATTGAGTTGTACGGTCCCCCAATGAGCATGGAATCCCAGAGACAGACCTGTAGCTAACCAATGGACAGATCGAAAGAAAACTCGGCGTAAAATGTGTGCAAATGATATGGAAATGAAAAATGTATGTAAGATGTGAGTGTGTCACTGTATAGAACACAATCACGGTAAAGTTGAGATTGAAACGAGGTGTACGGACCAAAAATTTCAGAGATGAAATCAAGCAACTCCGAATGGGGCAAATGCCATGAAAACACCAAGAGAGTGTCTCTGCATGAACCACTGACACCGTACAACGAAATATGAACCACGATTTACAAACTTAGAAGTAAATCAAAAGAGATCTAGAATCAGTAACTAAAGAACTATTGGTATATACAATGGATGATGCTGTTTTGAGTGGACTAACAAGGTAAAGAGAAGGAGAATCCATACCATAAACTAGGAAGTTGTCCGGAATCCCAGCTGAAAAGCTTGGGTACTTCTTTGAATGCGCCATTAAAGTCACCTAGTTTGGGACCGGAGTTTCTCTCTCCAAGTTTGGAATCCATGATTAAAAAAAACTTTCATTAAAGGGAGAAAAATATTTTTTACATAGCGTTGGTAGGGATCCTAGCCACAAGCTGAGCCCCTATATTATTATTATTATTATTATTATTATTATTATTATTATTATTATAAAAAACGAGAATTTTATTAGATAGGGAAAACCGATTACACATTAGTGGTGGGAAGTCTCACCACAAACTGAGCTCCGACACCCTTTTGAATGGAAATGCCTAGTCTAAAAAAAAAGGAGTTGCCTATTTTGTAATTGTAGTCAAGGCTTGCGATGCGATTCTACAACCTTGACACAAAAGATATGAGGTCCTCTCATAATTCCCCTAACGTGGTGAATGCTAGCACACTGAACCCATATCCATGATCTTCACATTGGGTAATGTATTTGTTGTTCTTGCGAGTAGTAGCATTTGAAATTGCCTGACCGGGCGTGAAGGCGGCTCCCCTGGCACCCGTGAATGGGGACACTCCTGTGACGTCAAGGCACACATCTCGGCCATTCTCCCAATTGTATACTAGGATATCTGCCGGCCTCAAGGAGTTCACATTGTCCGAAAGAAAGCCCAGGTTGGCTTCTTTACGAGCGGAGACTCCTGCTTTGTAACACATGTCTGACAGCATATCCCTGACTAAATCATGTCTAAATTTAAGACCCACTTCACTGGCGCAATGAAGTGCATGATCTCCAAAGATGTCCATACCACGCCCGCAACAAGAACATAGGCAACCCTCCTCGAACTGTGTTAAACCAAGTCTGTAACTAAGGAAAGCCCGGAATTGACGAGGCCCAATGGCTTGGTGAAGCCCGGATATGGGAATTTCCTTAACAAAGTCTTGGGCATGGCTCAACTTGTTGCACTTCCAAAGGATGGTATCACGCTCGGACAGGTTGAAGCTAGTGGGTATATTCTTCTTGACCACATCAAAGTATTGGGCTGCAAGAAAGTGCATAAGGCGCAGGGCAGCGACTTATTATTTTTATTATTATTATTATTATTATTATTATTATTATTATTATTATAAGGATTTTATAGATAATAAAAGCAAGTTTACTAAAAATTGGTGGGTATCAAAGCAACAAGTTGGGTTCCAACACCTTTTTGAATAGCAAGCCCAAGTCTATGAAAAAAAATGCTTAATTTAACATCGGCGTCTTGACTATATAAATAATTCTCCAATCTCTTCATAAAGATTATCGTATCTTCATTAAGTTCACCCATAGTTGAGAAAGCTAGAATGCCAAATCCATATCCGTGGACTAGGCATTTATCCAGATATTTATTGTGCTTGCGAGTGAAAGCATTAGAGATAGCTTGTCCTGGTGTAAAAGTGCGAAGTCCACCTCCTATGAAAGATGAAACACCCGTGACATTGAAATACACATCTTGACCGTTTTCCCAATTATTGACGAGAATGTATGTAGGCCTCAAAGCAGTATCTCTATCTGATAAGTCACCCAATGTTACTTCTTTTATGGCAGGTACACCTGCTTTGAAACATATATCTACTAACACATCTCTGAACAAGTCATGTCGGAATTTGATCCTTACATCACTCGCACAATGTAATGCATAGTCTATGAAAATATTCATATTTCTGTTATAACTTGGACAGAAACTCCCTACATCGAAGAGTGGGATACCTATCCGGTAACAAAGGACTAAGTTAAACTTCCTTGGCCCAATACATTGATTAAGCCCATTAATTGGTACAGATAAAAAAAAGTCTTGAGCATGCTTTGTTTTGTTACATTGCCATAGAATTAAATCACGTCCTGACATGTTGAATTTGGTAGGTATCTCCTTCTTTACTACCAGAGAACTCATAGGATGGGGGCAGTTTCGTCGATATTGAAAATGGAGGGTGTTAAGCCACATACCTGGCTGTAGTTCTGAACATCATATTGAAATGTATTGTTAGTTTCATAAGCTGAAGGAGTGTTCAGGATGACCTCTTGTATTGACCTTGTCTGGATGTATGAAGCTAGAAAATAATACTGACTATCATCCATATAATATATACCCAGACCATCATCTTTGATTGGTAATCATGTAAGACGTTGTTGTATAGTACCAAAACCAGCACCATCACAAGTGATTAGTTATCGCAAGTATTAGAAAAGATGGTGATCAAAGTAAGTTGTTGCCTGTTGGAGTGTCAGAGGATTGGTGGTGCGCATAATGAAGTATAGGCGAGATACACCTGTGTAGTTTCGAAGTAATAGTAACTCGCTTTGTGGGTATTTAAGTTTGCGGATACTAGACATGAGCTGCATTTTCTTGTTCACATTATTCATCACTATTTCACTGCAAAAGTTCAAGTATAGGCTCACGGACCACATAGAAGCTTCACTCCAATATTAGTTGGAAACATTCTGTATACATTGCATCGCAAGTCAGAATTGGGCAAAAAAAGTTCAACCTTGCTGATATTTAAGTGTAACCCAAAATGTTTACCATCAGATTATATTATGCTAAGAGCTTTAGAAACCTCTAAAGTTTCACCAATTATGGTACCATCATCTAAGTACCAAGCATGTAAGTTTAAAGTACGGTGGGAGGCAATCTTTAGCACTAAAGGGTGTAAAGTGAGAGCAAAGAGCATAGGGCCTAGAGGGTCACCTTAATGTACCCCTTGAGCATATGATAGTAAGTTTTCATTGTAGTATAGCCTTGCTGGTTTGGCGTAGCAAAATTCTACCCATCTAGATATGGTTGGGCACTTGTTTCTAACCTCTTTAATCATGGATGTTCTATCAATAAGGTTAAAAGCATTGGTGAAGTCAATAAGAAGCATTGATAAACCATTATGATTTTCATGAGTTTCTAAAAGACTATTGATAGATTTTAAAATCCCTCGCTACCACAGGGGATGTTAACCCTAAACTGATGGTTACCAAGGTAAGAAACCATTTCCTTACAAACAGATGTGGCAGCTATCTTGGAAACCAGTCTCCTCAATATAGTACCTACATCTATAGGCCTAAGACCCCCTCCTGGTTTTAAAAGGGGAGTGAGAGGTGCACTGGCAAAATATCCACCAATAGCATATATGAACTTACCTGTAAGTAATAGGTTTACTACACCTGTGATAGATGTTAGTAATTCCTCATCCACTGCAGCAGCGGATTCACTCAATGCATATAGTAGGTTTTAAACACGAAGTCTATCTCTACCACAACGTGTACCCTTAGGAAAAATCTTAATAGCACTAAGAACAACATTAGCATTGACTGAAACTGTTGCAACATCAAATATTATCAGATGGGGTAGAAGGTGATGAAGCATGTGGGTGTTTTTGTTGCAACTTCAAGAGGGTGGAGTCATTTAGAGGATCAACACCATTTGAAGACAATACCCTAATAGCAGCAGTATAATGCCCATAACTCAGTTTCTTTCGGCATACATCTAAGTTAGTATTTTCTTGTTTCTTCTTGTAGGGATGCTTGTGTGGTTGCCTTTGGTTGGATAAACCTACTAGTTTCTGAGTAATAGCAATACACCTATTTGGTTCTTTCCACTTTAACAAAGCTTGATTGATGGAAGCTATATGTAATTTCTTTCTATTGTTTGATCTTTCTTCTAGGGTGCACTTTGGCCAGTATAGATTGAGGGTGCAGTTAGGGAGAAACATTAATTGAATCCAAAAAATAAAATCCATGGGGTTAAGTAATACCTTGTCAAGTGTAACTTTGAGGGTTCTGGAGAAATTTAATCTACAAGGTGGTGGTATGCTAGCTGTAGTTGTAAATTGTTTCTGAAGAATTAAATTAAGCAATTCCAAAGTAAGGCACCGGGACATATCTTAGTCATATGCAATGGTTGTATCCAAGGTATATTCAATGGGGTTTTCAACACCATGAACAAGGAAGTATGCATCTCTGCTATTGAAAGGCCCTGCAGTAATGTCTCCAGGATGTAGCCGACAAGGTCTATTCCATGCATGTAAATGCATGCAATTAAAGCAAAACCACATTTGTAATTGTTGTAGAACAGTTTCCCAAGCATTGTATACCTATATATTGCTATTAATTCTATCTTTGCAGATTGTTTTACCCTCCCCTGAAGCAAGGTGTCGATCATTCAAATGCCTAAGGAAAGAACTTCTAACCAGACCTCAACGCCCAACACCATTGCGGTATTTCAAAAGGGGCATTGGAATTTAGTATCAGTTTGTGACTCTACAAAACTATGTGATTCTGATACAAAGGAAGTGGGTTGATCATAGGTTGCAAAAGAAGATCTTGTTTTAGGTATTATAACCGCTTAACTAATTTCTGTAACTTTGAAGAAATGATGAAAATGGGGGTATTTTCAGATAAGGTATGGATTGAGGAATCGGGTGAAGATGAGGGTAAGGCTAAAATAGAGATCGAATATGAATTAGGTTAAGAAGAAAAAGAAAAACTAATTTTATGTCTTTCAATCGCCTAAAAATCGTCAGACATTCTCTCTCCTATTATTATTATTATTATTATTATTTATTTATTTATTTATTTATTTTTATTATGAAAATATTTTATTTAATGAATAAAAAAGTATTTTACAAGAAACTAGTCGGAAGCCTAGCAACAAGCTGAGCTTCAACTCACTTCTGAATGGCAAGTCTTATTCTATGAAAAAGAAAACTGCCCACTCTAACATTTGCATTATGACTAGCTAAACAAAATAGGGATGTGTTTTAAATAAAATAGGGAGAAAGATAAATAAAAGAGATTTAAACATATACTAGTAGTGATAGGTGGAGAAATTAAGCTAGGGTTTTTAGAGAAAAAGGAAAAAGGAGAATCAATAGGAGTTTGTAGCTAATAAAAAGGTAGAATGAGAAACCTTTTTCTCTTTGGGTGTTTACTTCGAATGATTTTGAATTGTTAGGGTTCAGAAATTCATTTGCATAATATATACCTCTGACTGATGATCAGCTTCCTTCAGTTTATATATAACATTCCTAGGTATTTCTCGTTAAAATTTGAGAATGATCCACCGCATATTCACCGGTGAATGTATCTTTTAATTTGAGAGATGTTTCTGAAAGTTCTGGACAACTTTGTTTTTCCATGGTTTTAATGTTGTTAGGTAACCTTGATAATACTAAAATGTATTATTCCTCAAAAAAATCAACTATACGTACTAAGAAAAAAAAATAGTATCATCAAAACCCTCTACATCAACTGCTATTAATGATGCTGAGAGAGATATGAAGAAAAATAAGATTGTCGATAAAAATTATGGTGATGATACTAGGAGCTGAAGCGACGAGGATATATCGTGGTTCTTGAAGGTTTAAAAAATGGTACATAAATGGTAAGATTACTAGATGGATTTTATAATTCCATTAAGAACTCTCTTAGTGATTCATCTATTACTATAGATCAAACGCGTAGTAAAGTGAAAACTTTGAAAAGAAAATATTTAAAGAAGGTTGATAAAGCGGTTGAGGAAGGAAAATAACCCGAGTTCGACAACCCCCATGATAAATATTGTTATGAACTTGTGAAGTCGACTTGGGATGAAGTTGATTTAAGTCGTGATTCTTCCGAGGCTCTAGCGAAAGTGCTTCAAAGTAGGGGTGTTTCTCTTTATTGTCAGTGATGTTTTAAAAAATAAGAGAATAAGCTTCTCTTGAATGTCTTGACATGCTTCCACATACAGTTTCTTATTAAACTTTTGTCTCATGCTTATCACACTGGATATTTATGTGTTTACCCCATAAAACGGCTCACGTGGTGAATGTATGTGTTTGCTATAATTACAGACTTGGCTTATTTTGGAAGTCCAGTTGGTTTATTATAGAATCCCACTTGGTAATTATGGAACCCATATGACTTATTATAGAAATCGAATGATTATTTTAAGATAATTAGAAATCCTAAAAAAAATGGATAATTCTTTATAATTATTTAAGATAGTTAGTAATCCTAACAAAAAGAGGATAAATTCATATAATTATTTGAGGTAATTATAAATCCTAGTCAAAGGGTATAGTTCTTTATGGTTATTTAAGATAATCATAAATCCTAGTTAAAGAGGATATAATTAATAAAAACAGGATAAATTCGTATAATTATTTTAGATAATCCTAATCAAAGAGGATAAAACTTTGTAATTATTTAAGATAATTATTAATCCTAACAGAAAGAGGATAAATCTATATAATTATTTTAAATAATTATAAATCCTAGTGAAAGAGGATAATTCTTTATGGTTATTTAAGATAATTGTAAATCTTAACGGAAAGGATATAAATATTATAGTTATCTAAGATAATTTTAAATCCAGCGTTAGATTGGTTTTAGAGCCTATAAATAGAGGCTAAATTCCAACTCAAAAGGTACAAAATTTATATTCCTAGTGAAATAGGATAATTCTTTTTGATTAACTGGATATTACAATTTATCAAAAGTAATATGCATATTAAGCGTATGAGACAATAGTTGCCAATGAAAAAAATCTACATTTATATATCAGGTGAACCATAATAAAATAAACCCAGATCACAGTAAACACGAGAAAGAGAAGAGTGGTCTTGTAATGCAAGGAGGAATTGATTATGAGAAAAAAGAGTAATAGGAGAATCAGTTTCAACAACAGATTGAATAAATATACGAAAAGATCATAAGCACGAATGAATGAGAATTCACACTTGCATCTCTAAACCAGTTTTTTAGAGAGCTACGATTACTTCTTTGTACATTCGTTGTTTTTAGTGAAGATACAAGTTCTTCATCTACTGTTCTTGATGAAGATATAAATTTATCATTCTCTAATGAACTCAATCCTTCTCCCCATAATGGTTTCTTCATATTCATCTTTGTTTCTTCTGTTCTTCCACAATTCAACATATAAGAGGAAACGAAAAGACCAAAAGAGTAAAGTAAATCTAGGGTTGGGCGAATAAGAGAAAGAAAAATTGGATGAATTGAGTGAGTGCACATAACTTCTGTTTAATAATATCTTTAAAAAACAGACATTATGACTTAGTGGAGTCCAACTGGATCAACATGAAGTCCAGGTATCAACCACTAAGTTGGAAAAATGTTAGACCAAACACTAATTCTGGACAAAACTTAAGTACCAAATATCAATTAACCCTTTATTTTATCTTATTGAATATTTATATGTTTTATCAAACTTTTGTCTCTTGCTTCTTGTTGTTATGCTTTCCAGATTGATGAGTTATTTTGATGTTTGGGATTAGAGTGGATGGGAAATATGTTTCTGAATGCTATAAAACAAAGATGAGTTATGAAGAGATAGAAGTTTAAGCTGAGAAGATGCTTGTAGGGAGCCGAAGTAAGACCTAGATGGAGTTCAGACGCGCTACTGTAGAGCATGTAGCTGGTAGGAAGTTGATGGAAACAAATGACAAGGGAAGACCGTTGAAGAGGGTGAGGAAGTTCAAGTTGGTCGTTTTGAAAAGGGAGTTCGGAGGGGCAAGAGAGAAAAGTAGAGAGATGAGAGTTGGTGATGGATGGGGAGTAGATTAAGCAACATGTCGACGCATACTTGTTGTATTATCTAGGCAGCCTTATCTTTCCCGTCACTTCTGGAAATAGGGTAGATGCCGATTTTCTTCAGCTTTTGAATCCCCTCGATGAGTTCAATGATTACTCTTGGGGTACTATGGTCCTTGCACTCCTTCAAGACCAACTTAGGAGCACTAATCGGATTAATACTTTGTAAATCGGAGGCTACTACACTCTCTTCTTCGACATACCCATACCCATAAATTTTGTAGAAAGATGATTGATGAATCTTTATATGTAGCCGAACTTTCTTATGTTGGGTTGAGAATTGAACTTTTTTCCAGCCGGACTTTTAGTAAACTTGATTTTTTTTCCTTAGGTGTGGGTGTACGATCACTTCCATGTATTGAAGTTGCCTGATAACAAGGTAGGTTGGCTTGTTGGGAAGCCGACGGTCGGAAAGTACGTGTTCAAGCGCACGTAGAAGAAGGCTAAAGGGACTTCGTTGACATATTTAAAGGGGGTGTTGGATGATTTGGGAGCGCATGAAGTAGTTTTTCACCCCTACTCTTTTGCTGAGGTTGAGATTTCTCTAGTCGCGGCTTATTACGGCCCATTGTTCTTTCCTGGCGGTTACACAATGTACAACCCTCGAAGAGTATTTTGCCAGCTTGCTTGTGTGCAGAACATACCAAACGTGGAGAATGAAAAATTAAAATTAAAGAAGAGGAGTACAAAGAGCACCGAAAATTTTTTTAAGCCCAACCATGGGCCACCGCTAACGCCAGAGATGTGGAACAAGATGTATTAATATTTTATTGATGAAGATGAGTGTATATCTTTGGAGGAGGGTATCCAAAGTGCCTATGGAGAAGGGTACATGGAATGGTATCTAGGTATTACTCATCCATATGTTATAAATAAAGTTGAACAAGCTAAAGCGGATAACGTAAAGGAAAAGGTGAAGGATAAGGGTGTTGAAACCGGGAAGACGCCTACTTGCAGCGAAGGTGTTAGAGAGTGTGATAAATAAAGTTCTTCTCTTTATGATTTTCGACGTGTTACAAAGTGTGATAAGTGCATAATTCACATGTTTATAGTGTCAAATCCATACTAGTCTTAGCTATAATTCTTGCATATTACTTTTTATTACTCTTTTTTTCTATCTTATGTGTTATAGTAGGTGAATCATCCAAAAAGAAGTTACAAAGTGCTAAAATGAGCAAGGAAGTTGAGTTCTACATTGAAGAAAAGCAAAAGAACCAATTATAATCATTCAAATCCAGGATTTCTTAGTATCATCTGGAATAGAACGAGAATACAAAGTGAACGCAAAAAGAATGAGGTCATTTCGAGTTCGAAAGAAGAAGTTATGGACAAAACAGTCGAGACGAAGAAAAGGTCACTTACAGCTCAACAGTCGGCATTGCTCATAAGCGACACACCAATGCCGACTGTGACAGAAAAAAGGCCAAAAAACTTGTATTTTTAACACCAACAGTCGGCACTGCTCATAAGCGACACACCTATGCCGATTGTAACAAGTTTTGTGGCAGAGAATTGGCCCAGTAGTCGGTATTGCTTGTGGGGAATCACCTATGCCGACTGTGGCAAGTCTAAGGGGTCCGTTTTGACGCATTTTTGACTTCTAAAGAAAGGAAACATGGTTAGGGAAGTATTCTAAACCCTAGAAGGAGTGGAAACTTGAGGTCCAAGCATTGAAGGCTATAAAAGAAGACATTTAAGGCTCAAACAAGACATCTTTTACATCGTTATAATCCAATACATATATATTCTACCTCTCATATCATAACTTCTACATCTAAACCTAGGGTTTACCCCTTTAGGGGGAAACCATTCTTCTTTGTATCATGAGTAGCTAAACCTTTTGTTGATTAAGGATGAATTCAATGTTCTAAGCGTGAAGCTTTATTAGTAATACAAATTTATTTGGAGTGTTAACCATTATCGTTTGTTTTCACTATATCTAGGGTTTACGATTGATTTCTAGATTGTTCAAGTGTACAGTTGGATTAATCTATTGATCAGTTTAATGCTAGTATTGAGTTATGAGATAAGTAATCGTTCGTCGACTCGTACACAAGTAGAAATCGCGAGACCTTACAGAGGGATTCTGTGGAGCAATTACGAGTGAAGACAACACCAGCAAGTGGATATTGATCTAAGAGTTTAACTACTGGGATCAACCTAAATTCACAAAGCTTAAAGCATTCGATCGGGTTACACCTTGAGTGATCTACTACTTGGTGGTTCATACGAATAGAATCTGGTAGTCGAGAACTTTTGTATCCAGTGATAAAAGGAGTTTTGGGGATAGCACTAATCTAACTGCTATTCTACGATTGGTGATGAATGATTCTGATGAAAGATAGATAAGTATACTACTCGAGTTAATGTTTAGTAACGACGAAGGACTCCCTAATCATCTTTTTCTTATTTCTGTTTATTATCTTTTTAGTCAACTTACAAACAATACCCCTTTGTCTTTTACTTTATTTTAGTTTTGCTAATCTAAATAACCTATCAATTACACAGCTCTCTGTGGGAACGATCCTTACTACCGCTATATTACTATTTAATTAGTGGGAAATATCTTGATTAATTTGTTGCACTTACTACACGTACCAAAGTGTGATCTAAAATAATGTATTTTTATATTTAATTTTGAATAAATTAAGGCGGCTAAGAAGCTCTTGGGGAAAAATGATGGCTAGAATACGCAAGCAAGAGCCAATATCGACAAAAGAACAAACAACCCTTTGCAATGAATGGAACAGAGTCCTATCAAAAAATGAGCTGGAGCCGATCAAGGCGAAGCCGCCCAAGAGGAGTCGACAACAAGGGGAAGGTTCAAGTGCGGCTGTTGTTGCTAGGATGGAACCAATTGAAAATGAGACCCAAAGTGATGAAGAACTTCAAGAACAAGCTCCTGGTCTGGGACGTGTTAATAGAGTTCGTCGCACTCGTCATCGTGGTGCATGAGTGTTTAAAATAATTTACTTACGAGTATGTTTACTTGTTTGCTTTTTAGTACAATTAGATGGTTTGGATTTCGTTACTTGGTTTGTATTTGACATTAATGCTTCGTAACTTGGTTTGAATGTTTAGTTAATGAATTTCGTAAGTTTAGCAGAAAAGTTCGGTTTGTAAAGCATATTTTATAACTAACCGAACGAAAAGTTCGGCTGTTAAACCAAAAGTTCGGTTGAAAAACAACGGAATTTTGGCAAAACATAGAAAGGTTCGGTTTGAATTAAAATTTTACACTTAACCGAGATTTTGATTTTGATTTGGACTAAAATTTGTGGTTATTAAAGCCGTTTATCGAGCTTGCCGAACTTATTACCTAGATACAATTCTTTGATAAGATTAAAGTTCGGCTATGTCGATAACAACTTCTCTTAACCGAATATTGTTTTGGTTTCAATAATGAGTCGTTTGAACATTGAGCCAACGACTAGTTTCTTGAAATTTGGGTTCATACACTAGTCGTTGGGTCTCTTTGACCTATAAAAACACCTCTTAACACAACAAACATGCCTCACACTTCTCTATACAAATTATACTCAAACTTATCTCAACAAACCTTCCTCAATCTTCCCAAAAAATTTCTTATTTCTTCATTATCAAAAAAAAAAAATGGATCTAAAATTCACCACCAACGAATATGTTTTCATAGCTCGCTCTTGTCGTCGACTATAAGGCTTGACGAACACTAAAACGTTTACTTATCTCAACCCTCGTAAAATTTCTGGAATCGTGTATCCCTTTTTTTGTCGCGTTAGAAGGCAATCAAAATTGAAAATCATTTCGAAGCATCAAGGTAAGGTCTGAATTACTCTATTGTCGATATGAGGATTTTAGATCGGTTATGGTGGAAACCAAGCGGATGTAACCTACCGTCGATAGTGAAGAAAATACAATTCAGCTAAGTGCATCTCAACTATACTATGAAATTTCTCTTGACCGATATAAGCATATCTTTAGCCAGAAATTCAGGCATCAAGAGTTGATTGAAAGAGACTCGTATTTCGATGTTTAACTTTTCATGTCTAATTTATCTACTTTGGGTCTTTCCCTTATTGTAATTTTGTTCCCTTCAATGAAAAATATTACAAAATTTCGTGTTTAGCGTCTTGGTATTGGACCTTTATGCTTAAGTTAACTATTATCAGTTGGAAAGCTGTAAATGATATTCAAATTAGAAAAAGGTTCGGTTTAAACTAGGAAAGTTTGGTTAGTAGAGCATATATCAACCTTGTTGAACCTAGTACTTAGATACAATTCTTTTATTTTCTAAAAGTTCGGCTAGGTCGATAAGAGCTTCTCCTAACCGAACATTGGTTTAGTTTCAAAAATGACCCGTTTCTACCTTGAGCCAACGACTAGTTTCTCAAAATTTGGGTTCATACACTAGTCGTTGGGTATTTATGACCTATAAAAACACCTCTACACACAACAAACATTCCCCACACTTCTTTTTTAAAAATTATACTAAAAAAATCCCCATACTTCTCAAATTGTTTCTCATTTATTCAACATCCCAAAAAGACAAAAACATGGCTACTAATTCACCACCAAAGAAGATGTTGTCGTAGTTCGCGCGTGGGCAACGGTCACAAAGTATGGCGAACAATTAAACATCAACACAGATCAATCCTTAGATCGTTTTTGGAACCGGTTATTTGGGGTTTTGTGACGTTAGACGGAAATCAAAAATCTAGATTAATAACTAACGTGAAGGAAATATTCAAAATGCTCTACGATCGATGTTGTTTTTTTGGAACGAATTTGGTCAACATGAAAGAGTCTCATCCAGAGCTTGGAAGTAATGAAATAGTAAGTATCAATTAGATGTTAATCAAATCTGATTTGAATATAATACTAACTTATTATTGATTTCCTTGTTCAGATGGCTGGAACTGAAGCCCAATATAAGAAGGACAATGGGAAAAAATTCAGGCATTATGGATGCTATCAAGTCTTTGTTGAAAATATCTTGTATTTTGATGTACAATAAGTATTCGAGTGTAATGTTATTAACTACGTTAGGTTTCTTCCTTCATTGTAATTCGTTTATTTCGATGTAATGTATTTTCCTTTAATAAAATGTTATGAATTTCGTATCTTGGTTTGTATTAGACCTTCATGCCTAATTTAAATACTTTTGGTAACAGCGTCCAAATGGTAATAAAAAATTGTTCGGTTAGAAAAGCCTATTATATACCTCACCGAACAAAAATATCGGTTAAGAATATCAATGTTGGGTTGACATACATTCAAATATATGCAAAACAGTGTAATGTTCGGTTAGAGACCCTATTCAAGACTTGACCGAACAAAAAGATCGGCTAGGTCGACTTTTCTCAACTTAACCGAATATCAAAGTTCGGGTACTACCATTAGTACTACTACCATCTAAGTTCGTCTACTACCAATAGTAAATCGGCTAGGAATATGATAGAGTCAAACTAGCCGAACATTACACTAGTTCACCCAAAATGTTGCCGAACTTAGTCCAAAACTCCATTAACTCCATGAACTCATAGTTCGGCTACTTGTTCTTCATTTTTCTAGCCGAACTTTAAGCGAGCATGACGAATCTCAGCCATAAAAGTTTAAATTTTCACCAAATTTAAACCAATTCAAACAACAAAAACACATTAACAAGTATGTCTGAGTATCCCAAACATTATAAGCTTCATATTCTTCGTTGTGGTCTTGTTAATCTCGTAAAAACCCTAATTTTGGGGTTGAGATTGGGTTTGGGGAAAAACACATTCACCATCTAACAAATCATGCATCACCGGATTGTTGTGAAGATCGGTGAATAATTTGTTTCTCATATGGTTTAAAGGTTCCAATTCCCCTGATTTTGCATTATAATCATTCATTTTGAACTTAAGAATCACCAAACCTAGGTTTCAAAAAAAAAAATCAAAAACTTTTTTTCTCTTTTTTCTTTTCCTTCACAATAATTCTAATTCTCTAACTCAAATATTTTATCTAATTTGTCTAATCTTAGACTAACAATTAACTAATCTAATTAACTTAATTATTAATTTCTAATTAAATAATAGTATTTTGGCCAATACTATAAATATATGGATAGGGGTTAAGGATTACTTCATAATGACCTAATCAAAATGGGGGAGATGGTCCTCTCAAATTCGAAGGGATCCCAAAAAAATCGTTTATTTTATAACTAAAGTATCTAAAGCCCTTTTTTGCCTTCTTGCCTACCCCAAAATTTTTTTGCCTCTTCATATCAAATTTTCTGGCTATGCCCCTGTATGCAGGATCTAACTATATTCATGTGCCAGGCAACACCAGCGAGGATTCTAGCTTACAATGGATGGTACTATTGGGCGTGCAATGGATGTAGTAGAAAAGCGGTAGGTGATGAAGGTGACTATTGGAGCAACAAGTGTGAGGTGAAATTCGAATGGCCTTTACCAAGGTTTTGACATCAATCCTATCACTAGCTTATCTGTGTTTATATACTATCATTGCCTTAGCTGTGCATATATCTGCCTAACCATTTCCACAAAAACAATTTCTTAAGAAATCACATCTGAGCTTTAGGTACCTCTTTCGCTTCGAGGTCGAAGACCTAACTGGCCATAAGGTATTCGTTGCTTTGGATAATGAAGTCTAATAATAGCAGGGTAACTGGGTTGATCACGTTGGAAAAGGTAAAAGTAAATGACAGTCATGTGTGAGATTCGGCAATGAATACATTCTTTTTCTTCGATCGTATTACCCTGACATACATATACATATGCTAAAAGGTGGATATGGACTTCATGTAGTCACCTTTGAAATATATGAATGCAACAAAAAGGCTAAGAAATGGTGGTAGAAGCATTTGAAGAGTGCTTGCATAATGAGGTTGACATCCAAATTACCTAGGACGCCTTCAATATGAAACAGCAGAACAATCCGAGTTTCACTGTCACTAGGATGCGCCACCACCTCGACAACCATTCCCCGCCAATCACACCCCACATTCTGGTAACCGTCAAGTTACCCTCAGCTGAGTCAGCTCTATCACTTCATTGTAAATTTCCACTCAAGTTTTCACTAAGATTAGACACCAACTGCTGGGATAACTTAATTTTAGTGACAGGCCAATTCTGTGAATGACATAATCTCTTAACAGCTGAAACATTATCTTAGATTGCAGAGAATGGTTTGAATAGGAGAGCCGCTGCATATCTGTGATTAGCTTTGATTGCAGAGGACTTATCCATTAAAGGTTCACAGCTCTGACTTATCACAAAATTTTATTGGATTTCATCCGTCAAACTAGAACTCAAGTCTAACCGATTCTCAGTGGGAACATTATTCGAGTTGTAAACTTCTTGATCATGTCAGGAAAGTATTGAAAACATTCTGAAATTTACGAAACAAGAGAACAACAATTATACCAAGAAGTGATTTAGTGACCAGACAGTTTAATCTGAATATGCATAAGCAAAATCATGGAAACTATAATGAGTTTCAGTGCTAATAATATGGAGACATTAATAACAAGAAGAGATAAATCAGAAAAGTTACATTAGTATTCAGTTTTGTAAATTCAATAATAAGAACAACATTAAATACATCTAAATCCTTCCAAAACTCCTTCCTCACTTGAATGAGTAAGTAAACAAGTGGGGGCGATTGTTGCATCTTTTGATCAACATCGAAATCTTTGAATAACTCATCTAACTCATTCATATCATCATCAAACGTTATAAAAGGAAACCAAGAATCTTCATCTTTATTCATTGAAAACATACAAGAATCCGCCGTATTATCAGTAGTAGTTTCTTTTGCCACTGCCGAAGGAGTGGACAATGCAAGCAACTCTTCCTTTCTCTTGATAACAAGATTCTTCACTTGAAGCAATTTATCCCTCACAGCGTCTACCTTCTCCAGAGTATCAAGTTCGTCCATGTTTATATCATCCCACCAAAACCCATCACCATTTTCTGATCTATTCCTCCTCTTCTCATCATCTTCCTCTTCTTCTTCTTGCACAGGAAATCTGTTAAAGACTTCATTTGAATTAGGCAACCAAACGTATAAGGTTTCCCATTAGGGGAGAATACAATCAGAGAAATATCTGCACCAGTGAGGCGACATAATTCATCAGCTTTCTTAAACAGACCTTGACGTCTCTCGGTGAATGTTACACTTCTCTTTTTCCTATCATGTATCTTCTTTATCTCAATCTTCTTCTTCCCCATCATTATACCCTGATTAAAGAAATACCTCTGCTAATTCTAGTTTGACAACAGAAAACTCAAATCAAATCAAGATTCAAACTTAGAAGCAAACCCTAACTTTAGAGAAACAACGAAATAAAAACCTAATTCACTACCTAGAAGAAAGAAGTTTATGAGTTATTAATGGAGATATTAAAAAAAAGAGTAACTTCTAATTAGAGATTACGAAGTAATGGAGATCAGTAGTACTTGTATAAATAGCTGTATATGAGGTTTATTTTGGGCCAAGATTTTCGGTGTTTCTAAATTCCGACGAACTAGCCGTTGTTGTACGCGTTTCTGATTCAGGGATCCCTGTTTCCTAAAACAGAGCCGCTGTTACTTGGTCAACATTCTTTGACTTTCAAGATATTTTTGCAAACATTCTTCAAAACTCGAGAAGAGTTGTATGCTGTGGATAATAATGTTATTCACTTCAGTTTATCCAACGCCCAGAGCACATTCGTATGTGTCATGTTACAAGTGCCGCGTCATTTAGTGGTAAGTTTGTAGATGTTTATTTTGTTACTTTGAAAAGTGCTTTCATTCACAACAAAGGAGAAATTGAACTTATTTGCAGCCAAGACCAAGTGTTCATTCATGCCCCATCGAGTTCAAGTTTTATTTCTATTAGTCCAGACTCCAAAGTTGAAGCTGTAAACAATGGACCATACCTGCTACCTTGGATGACACAAGGAGCTTTCAAGGATTTGCTGGTATTTTATGGTAACTTGACCTACACCATGAAAGTATGAAACCATTTGTTATATACAGAACTTCCAGAAATCAGAACATGAACTCAACTCTTTGTTGGTCTTAAAAAAAATCACAACTTCGTTCTAGTCTTGCATTTATTTGCATTGGAAGAAAAAGTAAATTAGAAAGGTTCTTATTCAAACCGCAAAACCATGAACAGCACATCAGCAAGAAAACTTCATTTTCAAGATTTTTCCTTTATAAATACAAATGAGTGTATTAATGTTAATTTATTATAATACCCTGTAAGAACTATACAACTTGATATGAACCCCCAAGCATAGCAACAGCTAACCAAGGAAATCTGTACCAAATAATTAAATACCTTTAAACATCACCATCATACTTACCCTTATTTTCTGTCATGGCTTGTGCATCTCTTCTCCTCTCATGTGTATTGAAATTGTGGGGTGAAACCTCTGACTCTTGCATTCTTCCGCAAAATTGCAAATGCCGTTAACAAAATGATTATCAACCGAATAAAATTAGCCGTGCACTTAAAATGACATCTCAATTGCCTCATAATCTGAAACTTTGTATGGAAATGCAGATTCTTCATTTGAACGTCTTTTAACTACACTCGCTCTTTGCATTAGTCTAATCAATGTTTGCACTACTTCGGACACTGGAGGCCGAAACTCTGGTTCAGGCTACAAAATCATTAAAAAAAAGGTTCGTATAACATGTTCATGTAGGAAGACAAACAAAGGATTCCTCAAATATAAAGCACAGACAAACATATCAAATAGAACTGGATATATTGTAAAGATGTATGCGCGTTCATAATTATATTAAATGGCAAAGAAAATTATATCTCATACTCGGTACTTCCTTTTGACAACATTTTGTTTTACAAGCTTACTCTAGCCAAGAGCAAGTCTGCTTACTGGAATTAGAGACCCAACAAATATAGCTTTGCATTTCATGTGAATTTATATACTTACGATTTACTTTTAGAGACCATGTGCTTTGCTAAGGTTAGACTTATCATGTTATCTCGAGTCAAAGTTTCTCGAATTTTCAACATTTGGAAAGAGAGATTCAGAAAACTATTCTCCATGAGCATTAGTAAAGAAGCAAACCTGGACGCATAAGGCAATAATGTCAGCAAACCGTGAAAGAGACTTCGCAGGATACATGCCATCTAGTGCAGGATCAACCATTCTGGACAACGCATCAATATCATGCAGTTGTGGAGTCGCCCATCTGACTAAAGATTGTTCAGCTCTTGGCCTTGAACTGCACAAATTTTGAAGATTCAAATATCATTCAGAAATTGCAGCATTAAGAGATTGAGTCAGTCATGAAAACATTTCCAGCAAAAAGAGCAATACATCACAAAAATATTAAGCGGTATACCTGTCGAGTGGCTTCCGACCCGTCAACAACTCTAACATAACAACTCCAAAGCTGTACACATCACTTTTGACAGTATAAATCCCCGACATAGCAAATTCAGGAGCACTATAACCAAAAGAAGCAACCATCTGAGTGGAAACCTGTATAAATTGTATGGGAACATCAGACCGGAGGCCAATTCACACAAGAATCACAATAGCACACTACTTATTGCAGAATTTGTTGCTACGAAGGAATGAGACATTGCAACTAAAGAAACAGATGATTAATTTGATGGGGCCTCAAATTGGATAACGATAGGGTAAATCCACCCCAGTAGGATGATATAATTCTATGGCATTCTATATTCTGAAAACATTAACATGCCATACAATCCATTAAACCCAACCAATCTGATATTTTTACCTGCCGCTCAGTGTTTGGTGTTAATGCAGCTAGTCCACAATCCGACAAATGGGGGTTAAACTGTTCATCAAGTAAAATGTTTGCAGACTTAAAGTTTCTATGCACAACAGAAGGCAAGCAAACTTCATGCAAGTACCTGGAGACAGCAGAAAAACGTTCTTTAGAAAGAAATATGTGTCACAGCCTAACAGATTATTGGTATACTCCAGAGTGAACTTACTCCAGAGCCCTAGCAGTGCCAAGTGCAACCTTAACGCGTGCGTTCCATGAAAGTGATTTGCCACTATCATCCCCAAAGTGCAACATATCATGTAGATTTCCATTTCCAATATACTCATACACCAGAATGTGTTGTCCATGCTCAGTGCTATATCCCACCAGTGTAACAATATTAGGGTGTCTAAGACGGGACATGTTGGAAACAGCTTCAACAAAATGATCGTCCTCCTGCAGTGACAATGCCGCACTATCGATCTTCTTAACTGCCAGAATCTATAAAAACAACAAGAATGAAATCAGTAACTTATTACTACATATTACGAGAGAACCGAACCTGTAAAGATGAAATGTGGTAACAACTGCATCCAGCCAAAATATTACCGTTGAATAGGTTTTCTTAGCGATTTTTAGCAGATACAGCTGCCAGAAATAGATAGATCTGATAAATTATACCCATAAGTAATTTACTCAGCTTTAGATAGACATATACAGGTAGTTTAATGGCCAAAGGGGCTTAGAGATGCATCAAAGGATTTAGCCCAAGCAAATAGATTGTCGCTCATATCCTATCATGTAGTGATAGGTGAGATAATGACAATTTGACAAATACATTTTACAGCCAGAGGGAAACCTTATTCACGCGGGGCTAGACATGCAGAAAGAGCTGAGGCTACTCAAAGAATTTTATTAAAGGAGTATCTTCATTACCTTTTCATTGGGGAACTCTGCCCTGTAGACACGACCAAGAGAACCTTCACCAACTAGACATTCCTGACTAAAGCTGTTTGTTGCAGTTTGAAGAGAAGCAATAGTATAGGAAGTTGCAGTAATAGGGCTACTCGTTCGCTTGCCAGACCCAGGTTTACCATATCCTCGCTCACCCATCCAAATTTCTGCAGGCAGGGGTTTCAGATCTGTTGTAGTGGCCGTACTTTTCATCCTTGGGTCTTGAACTTCTGCATTGATTACAAGGGATAAAATGATATATCATCTAGTCTACAATGAAGTATATCTCCGCATCACTAGAGAACATCCATACAGCTCGTTCACATATGAGACTTGTTAAAGAAAACGAATTACGGGGGAGGGGAGGAGTACCAAATCATACTCCTAAAATAACACCCTTGTCTGATATCTTGACCCATGAAATTCGATTTCCATGTTATGTAACTTTGGCACTCGAAAATTTAAGCATAATACACATGTAACAAAGGCGACTACCCCAATTAACAAAAGAACTCTATTGTACATATGTCAACCAATTTAACACTATGGATAATTCCATTTGATCATTTTGTGATAGCAAATTGATGTAGTGCACAACAAGGCAGAATCATACCTAGAAGAAAGGGAGCGCCGAACCAGCCAACTTGGGTTGGTTAGTTAGTCAGACTCTGGTTTGTTTTGGGTTATTTTAGCTAGGGAATAAGGGTTCTGTTGCTGATTGTGGCATGGACTCATATCCTCTACATTTGTTTAAATTTTTAGTTCACTGGAGTTTTATTTTCTAGGGTATAGCTTTTGATTTTAGAAGCCTACAAAAAGGCTGTGTTTGCTATTCATGGAATTAAAAGATTAATAAAACTTGCTTCCAGTTGAGAAGTTTTACCAAAGTGTGTGTTTTAGTGTTCCTGTACTAACACCCAACACCACAAATGTACAAAATTCTAAAAGAAAGTCTATTCAACTCACTCTCTAACTAAATAAAGTGCCTGTCTTGAAGGAGTATTTCAAGAAGAGCAGTTGGTGGTGGTAAACGAGGGAAGAAGTCAAATCGAGTAGCATGCTAACATCAGACCAGCTTACATTTAGAGTTAAATATCAAACAGTACTAGCAACCCAGAGTTAAAATGAATAAAAGAGGAATTCTTCCCAGAGATAAAAATATTTGAACTTATGAAAATACAAATATGTATATGTAGACTACCTTTATCAACACCAACAGAAAGAGCTCCTAAGAAATCCCGTGAACTCCTTTTATCCTCTTGTTTGTCCTTTGAAAACCTTCTGAAGCAAAAAACAAGAGCTAGCATTGCACATAAAAGCACCAATATGGAACCCACAACTATGCCTATTATCGGACCTACTCTCGACTTTTTCTGTTGACTCGAATGTGAACCCTGGCTGTCAGATGCATCCCCCCTAGTATGGTTATGCTTATCATGAGATATACCTGGAGGAGGTGAGGTGTATGGTGGTGGGGGAGGAGCAGGGCCATTGTCGAACGAATTCCCATCAGATCTGTTAAATAGTTATTGTGAAGTCAAAGAACGTAAAGTCCATTGTAATAAAGCCAATAGGAGTACAACTTAATTAAATAAAATACCAAGTGCTTACAACATATACACGCTTTTAAAGCAATTTGGACAGCACACATCACATGCTATAAGATGCATAGAACTTACACAAGATTAGGAATCGACTTAGACTCCCATGGAATCCATCCAGTGAAATGGTTGTTTGCAATATTTCTGTGTGAAATGAAAGGTGTGAGACAACAGAGCTTCAGTTACTGACACTTCAAGTTACAAGAACAAAAAGAAGAGAACTGCAAAGAACTCACAGATTGGTTAAGGGCAGACCAGCAAGAACATTAATTGAACCTGTTAACTCATTGTTTTGGAGATAGCTGCCATAAATTCAGATTTATGAATAACAAACCAGCAAATATTTATATAGACGAACCTTAAAGCAGACCTAGTGTTCCTGGCATACTCACAGGCTAGAAAGGTTGGACATGGAACTAAATGAATTTGGAAGATCTCCAGCGAAGTTGTTGAATGACAGATCCCTTCACGAAAAAAACACCCACATGCAAGAAAATAAATAGGGAGAACAGTTCAAAATCGAAGTAACCAATTTGATATGTCAAACACAGGGTATTTTAAAATATTCAGTCCTGGCTGGAGAGGACTTCAAAATGAGAGTGGGGCCTGTATCTGACACACCAATGGCTAACAGTAAAACCTGTACCCATTGGCCATGCCATATAACTTCTTTTCTTTAATTTGCACAAGAGGATATGAAGGAATAACGAAAACTACATTGGTGACATTAACAAGGATTCTTCCTGCATATAAATCCAAACAAGGGTATGATACATGAATAAATCCTGTATGGATTTCTATATCTGGGGCGGGATATAGAACTTCTAGATATTGATAAACATTTGAAACTCGCAAATCTAATACGTTATCAAGGATAGTGTTTAAATAGGATGTTTAAGAGTATCATCTTTAAATGCTTAAGCCACATAAAAGGAAGCATACAAAGACATTTTTTGCACTAGTAGGAATCTTAACTTCAAATTTCTAGCTGTCAGATGGAACTTATAATTGGGGACACTGCCCAGATAATACAAGCAGTATAAGCAAAATGCTTGCCTCTGAAGATTTGCTTCTTAACTTTGAACATGTATATGCAATGCCCATATAAATGTGCTTACACCTACTATGTGCATGCCATTCATGCTTCACAAGAAGAAAAACAATCCGGGAATCTCCTTGCTTTCCCCCTCAAGTATTGTTACTCAGTAGAACGATGTCCTGAGTTTTACCTATCTACTTGACAACCTCCTAGACCTTGCGCTCTTAGTATCTAGGAAATGTTGTTCTTTGATTTTAATTGCACAATTCTTTATCTCTTTAGGATCTAATCTATAGCCACGGTGTATCTCAAAAGTTACATTATAGTGAAAGATACTATTTTTTTACATGAATACACAAAGTACACCACTATAAACCCAGAGAGGAGAGTTATTTTTGCATTCGAGAATCAGTAAGAGTAAATAGGAAAAGAATTGCAACTACAATCTTTGCAGTCAAGATATTGAATTGCCAAAGCAAATAAAAATTTCTCAAATCTTACATGAGCGAGACAGCCTGAAGATTGGCAAGTATATCCCCAATTGACTGTGACAGAGAGTTGTGGCTAACATTCCTGGAATTAAAAACATTAGAATTAAATTTTAACACCAAGCATATGATCTGAACTTAACCAAAAAAAAAAAAAACTTAAAAGCAACTTACAAGTAATTAAGCGAAGTCATGAGAGAAATGGAGTAAGGCAGGTTTCCAGTTAAATTGTTCTTTGCAAGATTTCTGCATTATAATAAAAATTGAATAAACAAACAATTCATAACCAAATCAACAAAAGAACAGATTAAATTTGGACATTACAGGGTTGTAAGATTTGGTGGCAGTTGATATGGTATTGAATCGTGAATAGTGTTGTCACTTAAATCCCTACAAAACACAAAACAATCAAACAAATTAGCCAAGATAGAAGTTAAATCTAACATATTCATCAAATTCATGACAAATTGTACAAAATGGAAAACTTCCTTACAGTGTTTTCAAATTAAAAAGGTCTGAAAGCAAATATCCCAAAGTTCCAGTTAGTCCCATTCCTGAAACCTGACTGTTTTTGGTTTTTCAAGTACACAAGTAAAAAACAAAACAAGACATCAAAATCGATCACACAGAGAATCATAAGAAGATGAAAAGAAATAAAAAGAAGACAAAAAACGTACATCGATACAACAGAAGAACCCTCACAAGTAATCCCTTTCCATGATTCTCCACAAGGATCACCAGAATCTGATTTCCAGCCGGATAGTTGAGATGGACTATTCAATGAAGTATAAAAGACTTGTAAAGCTCTGACTGCAAAACCAAAAAAAATAATAAATCTTAGTCAGTCATTTTCAACTTAAAAACAAAATCTGATTTGTTTTTATTTATTTATTTCTGAGATATTTTTACCATCAGCTGGATCAGTAGTAGCATCAATGAGAGAAGTAGAAATGAAAATCAAGATTGTAATAGTGAATAAGAAATAAGGTGAAGTCGAGGAAGAAAACTTTGATATTCTGTCCATCATTGTTAGTTTTTCTTTGAGTAATATCAGTGGTTCGTTGGTTTTAACAGACATGCAAGGCCACCATTGAAATGCAGAGTAGAAGAAAAACACTTTATACGCTCAGATCTTCTTCACCTTCTTTTCTGATTATTTAGCACCATTAAAGAAAAGAGGAAGAAGAAGAAAGAGGAAGAGAGAGATTCGAAGCTTTCAAGAGTGAGTGAGTGAGTGTTTGAGGGAGGAAGTCTGTCGGCTAAACTAGGCAAAGAAAGGTATGGTGCGAAACAAAAATTCGCTATCACAGTAAACAAAGAAAAGGGATATATTAATAGAGTTTGTATGTTTTTCATAAATGTTGTGGTCCTCAATCCTACTATAAAGGCAACATTGACAGACACATGAGACCAAATATCACTGTAGTCTGGGATTTTGCGGAATCCGTCGCCGCATCAGGGAAAATATAGGGTTATTTGAATTTTAGGATCTAATTTTATGATTAAAATTATGTTTGGATTCTCAAAAAAATAATATTAAATTTAAAATCCAGCACCATAATAGACCGTTTTGACCCACTAAATAGATATTAAATAATTAAATAATCAACTTAAACTTAATTTTTAATTATTTTTTTTTTTGCTAAGTGTGTCATCATCTACTTCTTATCACCATCACAGTAGCCATAAATTACCACCACAATGAAGTCGGAAAAGCAGCTGAAGAACTGATGTTGCTGCGGTTATTTATCATCAACTAACCCCAATATATTACCACCTTTAGCTAAATTGATGCAAAGACTTGCTTGATTTTTATGTTGGAGAAAAATGATTTAAAATGTATTTTGTTCTTGGTAGGAATGAACTTTAGGACATGAAAGTCACTAAGGAACACTAGCTCATTTTTCATTATTGTGAATGAAGAACCTTTAGTCCCACATTTGTGAGACTAGAGATGAGTTTCTCTCTTTATTACCACAAAAAATGCAACTAAGGGAGGGCCCTTAGGGTTTAGAAGCTTTTGTGATTGGGGAGGACTAAGGCAATGGGCTAGTTGAAGTAAGCATACTTTTCACATATGTGCGGTGCTTCGCACCGAAGCATGCACGCTTGCGGAGCTTGCGTGTTGCGGGATTGAGTATGCTTGCAGGTGTAGCTAAGGCTGTGGGCCAACCAAGACTTACGTTTTTGAAAATAAAGTATTTCATTAAAAAAAAAATTAAAGGTGGAGGCGTCTGACACGGCTAAAATCAAGTTGTTTTTATGAGAAAATATTTTCTGACCGTTTTGTATCCGTTTTAAACATAATAACCGTGATTAATGAACGGAATTAATTTTAATCAATGCGCATACTTTTCACACACGTGCGGTGCTTCGCACTGAAGCACGCACGCTTGCAGCTTGCGTGCTTGCGGAGCTTGTGTGCTGCGGGATTGAGTATGCTTGCGGGTGCAGGCGTAGCTAAGGCTACGGGCCAACCAAGACTTACGTTTTTGAAAATAAAGTATTTTATTATATTTTATTTTAAATGTGAGGGCGTCTGACCCGGCTAAAATTAAGCTGTTTTAATGAGAAAATATTTTCTAACTGTTTTGTATCTGTTTTAAACATAATAACCGTGATTAATGCACGAAATTAATTTTAATCAATGCGCAATAATTCTCTTCTCTTGTTTTGGCTATAAAAGAAAAATCATTTATCCATTTCAACTTACTCCAGAGCAGGCTAAAATCCCTAGCTATTTTCCTCTCTTCCTGTTTTGTTTTGCACAAATTGTGTGTTTATTTCCCTTCCACTATCAATTGTTGTTAAGTTCTAGAGGGTGACTAGTATTGTGCTTATACTAGTCATAATGGGCAGTTCTATCCTGGACACATCTTCTCTGTTGGGGTATAGCATCTCTCATTATTGAGGAGTACCCGAAAACTATTGTGTTAAGGACAATTTGCTGAGCAGGTGGCTTTGTCCTTGTGTGTGTGCATCAACATCGGAGTGTTTATCAATACAGAAATTTCTCTAACGTTAACAGTTTTCTTCTGTTTAATTTTTTCATTGTTGCAGAACCAACAATCTTAACACAATAATTATTTCTTCTGTTTCAATGGCTAAGAGTGATGTTGACAGACCACAAAAGTTCAGTGGCAAAGACTTCAAAAGATGGCAATCCAAGATATTATTCTTTCTGAGATTTCACATGTTGAATGAATTAGTTCTGAAACCTTTTGATGAAACTTTGAACGATCCGGGTAATGAAAGAGAATTAGAAAGTTGGGGCAGACAAAACTATATGGCTAAAAACCATATTTTCAACTGTTTAGAAGATGCTCTTTATGATTTCTATAACGCAAAAGAAAACTTTTCTGCAATTGACTTATGGGCTGCATTAGAAGCAAAATATGAAGCGGAAACTACTGGTAGTAAGAAGTTTTTGGTATCCAGGTTCCTAGAATACAAAATGACAAATGACAAATCTGTGGTAGACCAATCTCTTGAATTACAGCGAATTATTAATGAAATTACTACTGAAGGTATGGTGATTGATGAAACGTTTCAAGTGTCTGCGGTGATTGAGAAATTACCTTCTTCTTGGTCTGAATACAAAAGAAGATTGAGACATGAAATTGGTGAAGTCAGTATGGTTGAATTGGGTAAGAAGATTCAAGTGGAAGAATTGATGTGTTCAAAAGACAAAAATGCATCTTCCGCAAGGGACATGTCCAACAAGGCCCATATGATGGAACACAAGTCTTCCGCAAGCCTGGACCGCATCAACCGCAAGCTTGGTCCGTATAAAAAAGGTACTTTCCCGAAACCCAAATTTGGCATTGGTAAAATTAAAGGTGCGTGTTATGTTTGCAGTATTCATGGCTATATGGAAATGCATTGTAGGAAACGTAAAGACTATAATAATAAGAGGCCCAATGCTAATTTAGTTAAAAGCAACAAGATCGAGTTTTCTGGCACGGTGTCTGAAGTCAATTTGGTAACCAATGTGAGAGACTGGTGGGTAGACTCTGGTTCTACCAAGCATGTCTGCGGAAACAAAGATATGTTCACCTCCTATCAGAAGGTAGGGGAAGGAGAAAAACTCTACATGGGAAACTCGTCCGCAGCACAGGTTGTGGGAAAAGGCAAAGTTGGGTTGAAGCTCACTTCTGGCAAAACTCTCACATTGAATGAAGTTCTTCATGTTCCGGACATCTGTAAAAATCTTGTATCTTGTGGTGTGTTAGATGATAAGGGATTTAAACTTGTATTTGAATCTGGGAAAGTTATTGTCACTAAGGGTAAGGATTATGTAGGAAAGGGTTATAAGACTGAGGGTCTCTATAAACTGAATGTAACCTCTATTGAAATGAATAAAATTGATTCTTCTTATGTTTGTGTGTCATTAAATGTTTGGCATGGTAGACTTGGTCATGTAATTTATAAGTCAATGAACAAACTGGCCAGCATAGGCTGCATACCCAAATTTATTTTGGATAATGAACATAAATGTGAAATTTGCGTAGAATCAAAATATGTTAAAAAGTCTTATAAGAAAAATATTCAGAGAAATTCTAAACCCTTAGAATTAATTCATTCAGAACTTGTTGACATGAATTCTGTTCAAACTAGAGGTGGTAAAAAATGGTTTGTCACATTTATAGATGATTGTACGAGGTACTGTCACATATTTTTACTTAAAGGTAAGGATGATGCCTTAGAAGCCTTTAAGATTTATAAACTAGAAGTTGAAAACCAAATGAGTACTACCATTAAAACTGTTAGGTCTGACCGTGGTGGTGAGTATGTAATCCTTATAGGAGATTTTTGCATAGAGCATGGTATTATACATGAAGTAACCCCTCTTTATTCACCACAATTTAATGGTGTGGCTGAACGGAAAAACCGAACCCTTAAGGAGATGATGAATGTCATGTTAATTAGTTTAGGACTACCTGCAAACTTGTGGGGGAGGCCGTCCTCTCAGCTTGATATGTCTTGAACAGAGTACCCTTTAAAGGATCAGATAAAACTCCATATGAGTTATGGAAAGGTAGACAACCTTCTTATGCATACTTTAAAGTGTGAGGGTGTTTGGCTAAGGTTTCTATCCCTCCACCTAAGAGGACCAAGATAGGACCCCAAAACTGTTGACTGTGTCTTCATAGGGTATCCTGAACATACTACTGCATATGGATTTATGGTTGTGAGTTCTGAAATATCTGAAATTAGTGTGAATACAATTATGGAATCTAGGGATGCTGTGTTCTTTGAAAATGTTTTTCCTTTGAAATCTGAATCTCGTATGATATATGTTGATCCCCTAGATGTCCCTTCTACTAGTCAGACATTACATGTAGAGGAAGATGAATTTTAGCCTAGAAGAGGTAAAAGACTTAGAATTGAAAAATCTTTTGGGCCAGACTTCATAACATGCTTAGCTGACACTGAACAGACTTATAGAGAAGCCATGACTTCTTCTGAATCTCCATGGTGGAAAGAAGCTACCATTAGTGAAATGGATTCTATTATACAGAATGATACTTGGGAGATTGTAGATTTACCTCTGGGCTGCAAACCCATAGATTGTAAATGGATCTTCAAAAGGAAACGTAAGGTAGATGGAACTGTGGAAAAATACAAAGCTAGATTAGTAGCTAAAGGTTATAAACAAATAGAAGGTGTAGATTTCTTTGACACTTATTTACCTGTTACGAGAATTACTTCCATTAGGATGTTAATTGTTATTGCTGCCATTCATAACTTAGAGATACATCAAATGGATGTAAAAACAGCTTTTCTAAATGGTGAATTAGATGAAGAAATTTTAATGGACCAACCTGAGGGATTTGTAGTGAAAGGTTGTGAAAACAAAGTTTGTAAACTGAAAAAATCTTTGTATGGTTTGAAACAAGCACCTAAACAATGGCATGAAAAATTTGATCATGTATTGATTTCTAGTGGCTTTAAAATCAATGAATCTGACAAGTGTGTTTACACTAAACTTGTTAAAGATGCCTATGTAATTGTATTCTTGTATGTTGATGATATGCTTACACTAGGTACAAACATGGATGTTATTAATTCCACTAAGAAATTGTTGAATGAGAACTTTGACATGAAAGACTTAGGCCCAGCTGATGTAATCTTAGGGATGAAGATTAAAAGGAATTTTAATGTCTATATTTGAGTCAATCTCATTGTGTTGAAACTATATTTAAGAAATATAATCAGTTTAACTGTAAACCTGCTTGTACTCCGTATGATTCCTCTTGTAATCTCAAGAAGAATAAGGGTGAGGGAGTTAACCAACTTGAATACTCAAGATTCATAGGAAGTCTGATGTATTTGATGAACTATACGAGACCAGACATTGCTTATGCAGTGAATAGGTTAAGCAGGTGTACTTGTAATCCAGGGCAGATGCATTGGGATGCACTTATTAGAGTGCTGAGGTACTTAAAGTACACAATGTCCTTCTGTTTGAGTTATGAAGGATACCCTGCCGTCCTTGAAGGATTTTGCGATGCAAACTGGATAACAGACTCAGCGGAGTCTAAGTCTACGAGTGGGTATGTATTCACTCTAGCAAGAGCATTTGTTTCTTGGAAATCTTCCAAACAGACATGTATAGCTCGTTCCACTATGGAATCGGAGTTTATTGCGTTAGATAAAGCAGGAAAGGAAGCCGAATGGCTAAGATGCTTTTTAGAAGAAGTTCATCTTTGGCATAGGCCTGTGCCAGCTATATCTATACACTGTGACAGTATGTCTGCGATAGCTAGATCTAAGAACAGTGTTTATAATGGGAAGTCTATACATATTCGTAGAAGACATAATTCTTTGAAACAACTTATCTCTACTGGCGTTATTACCTTTGATCATGTGAGGTCTAAGGAGAATATCGCAGATCCTTTGACGAAAGATTGTCTAAAGAGATAGTTAGTGCTGCATCGAGGGGGATGGGACTTAAGCTCATAAAATAAAATTGACATAAAGGATACTCAACCTTACTGACTGGAGATCCCAAGACGAAGGTTCAATGAGATAACTAATTTGTGGTGATTAAAGGTATGCACTATCAAGAGAATTACATTCTTTGTCCCTCCCTATGGTGTATTGTTGTGATAGTGTGACTGCATGTGAGGGATGACTTTTAAGAAGTCTTAATAAGTTATATAGTTTCAATTTTAGATTGAAGTGGGATGTAGCAGTAACACTCTTGATAAAACTCACCTATCTGAATGAGGAAGTGGGCCGTTTCCTATGAGAATCTGAGCGAATTCTTTAGAGCATTCTGAGAAACGGGATACGTCCAGGGCCAAAATGGACACAACGGCACGAACTTAGCAGTGCCAGGAGGATATCATGCGTGGCTGTTATCGCAAATTGCATCAAACGCTAGCAGTTCAAGACATCGCGTTTACTATCTCTAGCAAGTAGTTTCGGTAACTTCTCACTAAGTAAAGGTTCAAGACCTGATGTACACCTTTGCATATATGGTATTTTCCGCATTCTGATTTTTTTCGTTTTTACCGAGATTTCAATCATGTGGGGGATTGTTGGAGAAAATGAGTTTTAAATAAATATTTTGTTGGTCTTGGTGTGGTTTGACCTTAGGACCTAAGGGTTCTATGGATGCTCACTCATTTCTTTGAGTGAATGAAACTCTTTAGTTTAGTCCCACATTGGGTATTATAGAGAATGATGTCAACTATATAACCATTCTCATATGATAGTTAGACAAACGTGGGTGGAATGGGGTGGGCAAACAATATATGGCCCAACCCATGCAATATGCACATACACCATGCACCAAGTCCTATGTCTACACGAAATAATTTTTTGCAACAATTTTCTTTAGGAAATTAATTCCAAAAATATTTTAGTTAACAGTTTTATTTATGGAAAATTCTTCTTTTTCGGTTTTTAATTGTTTTACAAGAAACAAAACCTAGTTTTATAAGAAAAACTAAACCTAACTTGGTTTGCAAGTAACTCTCTCCTATAAATACAACTCTTAAAACGGTTTTCAAGATATCCCAGAAGCGGATACTATCATGTCTTCTTTTCACCATCTTCTCGCTTTGTTTTGCGCTTTTGAGTGTTTATTTCCCTTCCTTCCCTGTTGCTAAGTTCAAGAATGGGTAGGTTGTATTGTGCTAATACAAGCTATATCAGGCAGTCTTATCCTGGACACATCTTCGCACGTTGGGGGTTTAACATTGCTCTTCTCGAGTATACTCGCGAACTAATGTGTTAAGGACAAATTGTTGAACCTGTGATTCTGCCCTCGTAGTTGTCTGTGGTAGAGTTGTTTTCAGTTCAGTTCTTTATATATTATTTTGATACATCTAACGCTGTTGTTCATTGTTGCAAGATTCTAACATTTTATACCCTTCTCTTCTTTTTTGTTAGACTTCTTTTATTGACCGTTTAAACTCGGGTTTGCTTGAACTTTTTAACATATCTGACTGGTTTGAAGTATCCAAATGGGATTTCTCATGATTGCCACCTTTCTCTTCATCCCAATCAGGGTTAGAGTTTCTTAATGTTTAGGAACAGTGGGTTGGCCATAAACTCGAGTTTTAAGCAAGTTGTAAGATGATTTGGATTAAATGACTTAGATTTTGAACGATTTCGGGTCAATGTATGACTAAAATTGTTGGTTTTTTATCCAACTCGAATTCTATAAATGAAATGCTTAACTAATCGAGTTTTGAGCCAATCAGCTCAAGAATTGATGCTGTGATAAATGGTGAAGAAGTATATACAAATTGTTTGAGAAAATTTTCAAAAAAAAATTGTTTAATATATAGACCGTTGAATTATACTCCCTTAGTTTCTAGAAAAGTGATAGGAATACTTTTGTAGAAACAGAAAGAGTATTTAATTAATACATTGATTAAAATCAAAATTATTTTTATAACAGTCAAGACGGTCAACTATAGTCATAGGTATCAAATTCTAATATTAAATTTTCTGGGACTCAAACGTAACTTTGGTTATAAAATTGGGTACTAAAGTCTAAATAATCCAAAATTATACTCCATACAAGTTGGCATATTAACTGGACTTATTGAGACGGATATCGGTCATTGGATATCCATCCTAATAGTTTTTACAAGTATCTGCTATCCGTTAAGCTCCAACGGTTATTAAAAAATTAGTTTCCGTTAACATTAACAGATGTCGAATAATATTCTATAATTATTTATTTTGTAATTTTGTAGATTAAAACATGACCAACCAAATATCAAATAGAATGATTCAAATTGCGCACCATCTCATCCTTATGTTCACAATAAGTTTACTATGCTTGCTAGTTGCTACTGTAGAAATGTTAGGCCAAATCCTATGCACTAACCAAATAATCAAATTTGCGCATTTTGAACTATTATGGACATACTAAATTGGCAAATTGGCTTGGCAAACCCGTATAGTTGTCAGTTTGTACATCGGGACAGAGACTATTTTGCTCGACAAAGTTTTTGGTGCGCGACCAACTCTCTGTCGCTCGACAGAGACTTCGGTGCTGGCTATTTATCTCATCAAATAGTCCTGGTTGAACCCCCTATAAATATCCAATTCAAACTCAATTCAACTGACACCTTTTTTACACCTCAATCTCTCACACACATTTGTGTTAATCTAAAATAGAACTCTCCTAATTTTCTACAAAATGGTTTCTAATTCTTAAAACCATACAATTAATGTTAATAAAAAGTTTGTCTTTAAAATTTACAGTAGCCAAAGATGAAAGCATTTGCAAAAATTATGTCTATTTCACACTCGATAGTATCAATGGTGCATCTCAAGGAGGTAACACCTTGTGGGATAATATATTTCATAAATTTAAAGAGAAAACAATGAACATCTATGATCATGATAGTGATGGATTGTCATCTCGCTTCGGTAAAATCAATAAAAAATAGCCTTATATGTTGCTCGTGTCATGCAAGTCACTCGTGCTAGAGCGAGTGGTGAAGTCGAAATGGATCTAGTAAATTATATTCAATATCCATTTTTAAAAATAAAAATAAAAATAAACTTGTATGATCTTTAATAAATTTGTTTTTGTAAATTACATGATCGAAAGTATCGGTCGGAATGGCACCAAAAAAAGGCGTACAATTTGAACATGAAATTTGTTACCGTTTCTTAAAAATATTACCCACATATAATCAATTGCTTTTAACCAATATGCAGCAAGTTCCTGGAAAATCACCATACTCACCTTCTACCTTTACACCAAATTCAAGTCCCAATTCACCATTTTCTTCACCGGATCTCCTAGGAAATCCACATCATAATTTCGGTCTTAATGCAACTAATAACAACAAACGAAAAGCTTTAGAAAGAACGCAGCAAAATTAGCCAGAAAATTATCCCAAGAAGGAGGTTCCGAAGGTTTTAACATGACAGAGTTTATGAATGACCAACGAACATCCAAGAAACAGATATCTATTGACGGAAAATCGTGAATAGAGAGTTGAAAAAAAAAACGTCTTTCTAAATAACAATTTATTAGCCATTATGAAAAGCATAAGATTATTTATGCAGATACCTCAATAATGAATGAGGATCAAAAATTTATATGTCAAATGAAATGTGACAAGTTAAAAAAATCAGGTGGTAGAAGAACAATTACAACCTCAAATCACAATTGATGAATAAGAAAATGATGAGGTTCAATTTCTTGGTTAATGTAATAGTTAGTTGGTTTAATAGTTTAATATCTAAGGTGTAATTTTTTTTGAAGCATTATTTAGATGTAATAGTTAGTTAGCTGAAATGAAATAGCTAATTAGTTAAACGAAGTTATATTTTTTTCATTACTTGAAGTACGCATTGCATAAAGAAAGTGGAAAAATATTAATAGTGCAAACAAATAATAATTCAAACGAGTTATAAGGAACTCCTTAAAATGTGGAAACAAGCTTCGTATTTGAAATTTTTTCCTTTCCAGATCTCGCTCTTATATCATCACCGGTTTCATCCCACCTAAGCCGATATCGATTAACAATTCGAAATAAAGCTATAAATTCTGCTACTTGTTTCTTTATTTTTTGAAATCGTACAAACAATGTTGTTATATTACGGTTATAAGGTTTACCAGTGTTAGCGCAAAAGTATTCATGAATGCTCGTCCAATAAATCTGACTCACTAAACCATTTTTTCGTCGTTCTGCATCCCTGGCCGGATAACACACTACGTAGTTTCTGCAAAGAGATGAATCTTATTCCTGAGTGAACTTAGGTTAAGCCATATTTCAAGAAATTAGAGTGCGAGTATATATAAAAATTTTGTGGGAGGTGTGATTTATCTTGGGGAAGGGTGAATATATGTAGGGGATGAATTTAGAGCCGTTGGCGTTTAAGTTTTTATCGCTGCCCCCCCCCCCCCCCCCCCGCGCCATTTTCCAAACTCGGACCAAAGATTTGCAGTGAGGTCTTGTATTAACCAGTCGTACAAATTTGCGTTCTGAATGTGATTAGTCATTTGCTTATAGTTTCTTACAGCTACCCCTCTTGTTAGTTGATCCTTAGGCCTCAAATATTCATCAGGGTGGTTAGTTCAATTCGTATTTAGTCGGGTTCTCTAAATTAACATTTTATACAATTATGTACGTCATCATGGTCTTATGCATTTCAAGAGCACTTAAACCATGGTATGGTCCACAAATAATAGTGAACTTCTGCTTCAGAATTTCAAAAGCCCATTCCACATCCTTTATCAAATCTATTTTCCAGTTGTTAAAATATCTACTTGCACGACCCGAATCGCCTGCGGGGGGATGACAGTACGCTTGAACTAAGGTAGAATATTTACGATAGATTCCATGCGTAAGATATTACTCATGAGTGTATTCATCCTCATTGATATTGAACCTTAAACTGGGAAAAATTCCATACTTGAGGTCTTCAAACAAATGCGACTTATGCATAACATTTATGTTATTTTGTGAACCCGAAATACCAAAAAAAGCATGCCATATCCAATAATCATAAGTAGCGGAAGCTTCCAAAATAATAGTTGGTTTTGGGTAATGACCCTTATACTAACTGGCCCAACATCCCTGCCACACCCGATGCATGCAATCAAGAGTACCTAGCATTCTTGGAAAGCCTTTATCCTGTTTTTGCTTTTATATTTCTCTTACATCTGCCTATGTTGGTTTTTGTAAATACATTGGACCAAAATGATTAATCATAGTTTTAAAAAACAATGAAAATTACTTGTATGAAGTTGTTTTTTCCATAAGAAGATACTCATCGTTTGAATTCGTTGTACGACCGTAAAGTATCCTTAGGGCCGAGTTAACCTTTTGTTCAGGAATATAACCTCTAATATTCAATGCATCAAACTAATAATTAAATTCAGGTTGTACCCGATAAAGTTCTTCAATAATCTTTAAGAATAAGTGTCGCGGCATGCGGAATTGGCGTTGGAAATATTGTCATAGTACACACAAACGACATTGAAATAATCGTGCATCAGCTTTTGGTGGTGCTCATCCCTCCCCCAATACGCATATCTTCTTGTGAATACTTATTTTGGCTCAGAAGCTCTTGGTATTTGCCCCGATATTTCTCATAAATATATAAAAAAATTGTTTCTCTGGATTCTACCAGTATCATAGTGTTGGTCATTTTTATATCTTTATCTGACTTATCTTCCAGTTGTTGCAAGACCCGAACATAAGTTTGTTGATATGTTTTAAACAGATCCATAATAATTTTAGCCTCATCCTCAGAAAATCCATCTACTGTGAAACTAAAAGTAAAATAAATTAAGAAATATATGAATTTATTTTAGAAATAGGTAGAGAGTACGAAATTTATGTAAAGAGTAGTGTGAGTTGAATTAAATTGTTAGGGATATATATAGTGGTGGAAAATTTGGTCATGTGAACTTGGTTGTCACCTGAAAGTATTCGTTGGAGACAGACTCTTAGTCGTTTACTCCATTTTTCATAGTGGCGAGGCTAGTTTGCCCTGCCACCTCGCTTGACAAACTAACTAATTTTCCTATGTGCATATGACTTGGCCTTAGAAAGTCTACCAACAATCAAATTAAAAAACAAAACAAAATAAATAAAAGTGAAGAACTAGCTTGATAAATGATAAAAATTTACCAAAAGAGAGAGTAAATGATCAAATAGGAAGCACTAAGTAATAAATTAGTAACAAAATATACGATGTAAAGAAAATCACCCCAAAAATTACCACCAAAAGGAAAGTTTGAACTTGAAAGAAGAATAAGAACTTAATAAGTTATTTGTTAGTAAAATTTAGGGTTGTTTTACCATTATATAGGTAAAATTATAAAATAACCCTCATCTTAATCAGAACGGATAATCATTCATTCGGATACATGTTATTTATGTATCCCGTTAAAAGACTATTATCCGATAAGATATATGTATATGTTCCAATTATTTCAGATAATATCCTATATTTTTAGTATGAAATAGGATGAATAACGGATATTCGGCTATCCATTGACATGCCTAGATACAGGAAGGAAACCTTTAAGGTTCTCCTTTTCTAACTGGGTCATCGTGGTGTATTTCATTACATTATCGTCTATCGGCAGAAAGGATGTGAATTTGATTTTGCATGTGTTGGATGGTTTGTTTTTTCATTTTTATGATGTCTAATTCAAGTCTAACTCGGCTCAATATAAAGTATTTGAGTTTGTTAGGCAATGATGTACCTAGGATTATTCTTTAGGTAGAGTTGAAATGTCATTGATTGGCAAGGTAGTCAAAGGTCGCGGTAATTTTTTTTGGAACAAGCCACATAATTAGTTTGCAACTCTGGTTCACCTATACATTACTAGATAGATATACACTTAAAAATCAAAACAAGCACGATTAGTAATAAAAAGTGACTACAAAAATAAATTTATAGTTTATAGAAGAAAAATGGAAGATAATATTTGAAGAAAAAGAAGTATTTTTGCTTTGAGCAAAGTTTAAGTTTTAATTCTCTCATAATGTGGGCCGAAAATTACATAGGAAAATTTACATAAGCCAAATATACTTATAGATGGGATAGGGATGTACAAAATTCCTAGAGGCCTATGGCCTGCCATGTGTTGCATGGGTCCGAAGGAGCCCATGAACGCTCGAAAGTCTGTCATGGGCTTGCCCGATTATTTTAGGTGGGTGGCCGCAGGCTTTTTCTCAAGTTTTTCCTCTCGGCATATCTGCCTACCGATAGCATGTTTATGTTCCTTCGTAGTTTTTACAACCACAATAATATGTTTTTACAAGTATTTTTTATATTACTTATAAGATACAAATAATATGTTAACTAATTGGTAATATGAAGGTAAAGATAATAAGTTTGATTTTTCATGTATTGATATTAATAACCAGTAAAAATAACTTAAAGTTCGTGGCCCAAACAGCCTGGCCTTGTCTGCCCGAATTGATGGGCCGCGAGTCGGTAATAGATATTAAATTATTAGCACTACCTGATTTATCCGTGCCTGACATACTGTAGGGATACTTTAGGATCAGGCTTGGCCTGCCCTGCTTGACAGAATAAATGGGCGGGCAAGGCTGCCTGGATCGTTTTACTCTTTTAAGATGGGCTAAAATAAAAAAATTAATAGATTTTCTGTAAAAAAATATTGTTGGGATAGAAACAGGGACCGGATATAGCCTGGGCTATCCCCTTGCTAGGTTCGTCCCTGTCATTAGGCATACACCTTGTATGTAAAGTGTTCAACGCTTTTCTCTATCTCCTTTACAAATGTGAAAGCCCGCCTACCGTTACTTAATCGTTGCAATGCTCTGACTGATGTCCAAAATACCACTTTTGACTGAACCTGATCTATGTGATGTCCATAGTACCACTTTTGACTGAACCTCTTCTTTACATGAGATTGCCAATTAAAGATCTGTAGTATCGAGAAAATGTGATATTTAATTGAGCAAAAGGCAAAGTATATTCGTGATAACCCAAAACGTACTATATGAGAACAGTAGTTACAAGCACTAGCATATGAGAACAGTAGTTACAAGCACTAGCATTTGTTATCCTAGATTAGGTAAAATATTCAAAAATGTAAAGAGGCTTTAGCAGGGTGCGGTATAAAAAATGGGCTTACGTATCAACTTTGTATGTGTTGTTAAATGTTGTTTTGATTAGTGAGATATCTCTAATACCTAGGTATAGAGTATGAAGTTCTGACATATGGTACACTTAAACAGGCTGGTGTGGAGAAAATGCACATGGATAGAAAGTATGTACTGTTTCTGGATGATGATGTTAGGTTGCATCCTGGGACCATTAGAGCCCTTACTGCTGAGATGATAAAACTAACTCTTTTGATTACACATGACATATGCATGTGTAATTATACATGTATTTTGTATGTGTAATCAGTAATTATACATGCATTATGTATGTGTATCAGCAGATTACACATGTATTTTGTATGTTTATCCAGAATTTTGTATGTGTTAAAATAAAATTGTCTTATAGTTCTGTTGCACACATTTTTCTGTTTTTCGTGCAATGGACTGATTATAACCTTGCTAGTTCATTTGGGTTTCTTAGAATCCTTATATATAAGGTGAGTCTTACTGTCTATAATCATACATACTACACATGGATTTTTGTTTATTTTTGCTAAGGTAGTTATGCGTTTAGTTACTCATGTAAATTTTATGAATTTAAGTAAGTTAGTAGTGTCAATATGAAATTAAATATTACTTAAACTATTGAGGTTGTGATGATGTGAAAAGTTTTTGTAGGTTTATGTATATGGCAAGAACTCTATGTCTATTGATGAAAGGAAAGCTAGCATTAGAGAATTTTATGGTGAGTGATTGTTGTCTGAAAATTAATATAAATTGCATGTGAGCATATGTAATTCCTAATTCTACATGTGTACCAGTAGATTACACATGCATTTTATAGGTGTATCAACAAATTTTGGTAGTGGCGGTGTTGTTGGAGTAGGTGGTTAACTCTTTTGATTAGTGATTGAAATATTATATTGTTAACATAGTGTACATGCCATGTACACAAGTTATATGCATGTGTAACTGTTAATTACACATGATATATGCATGTGTAACTCCCAATTACAGTAGACATATGCATGGTAACTCCCAGTTACACTAGAGAGATGCATATGTAACTTCTAATTACACATGCTAAGATAAGTTATCAAGTGCCTTTATGTGATCTTTTGTTCTTCACCTTGCAATTGTTCTATAATAAATTTTTATTTTTTTGGTTTTTTGCATTGCCCCTCTTGGATAATATGATAATTTACATTACTTCCCCTATTAATTGATAATATGTAAAACCTCCCTTCTGTTAACTCCGTCGTGACCATCTAGTTAACTATGCACGTATAGTTCACGTGGTGTATAATTATAAAATTATTATTTTTATAAAACCCAAAATACCCCTTAACCTAAAATAAAAGATA
>JAJJMC010004708.1:2149540-2160491 GCA_023531435.1 Papaver californicum | reverse complement strand
ACTCCCCATGAACCTAGTATGCCTCTAGAAGAATCACACGAGCAGTTATAATCTAGTACTCCCCATGATGATTTGAGTTCGTTATCTTGGAGGGATGCCCTAAAGCAGATGCAATCTAGTACTCCCCGTGAACCTAGTATGCCTCTAGAAGAATCACATGAGCAGTTGCAAACCAGTACCCCTTTTGATCCATTTGATTTTCTAAAAGAATCCCACAGGGAGTTGACTGAGAGTACAAAAAGGTTTGTATTAAGTGTGAATGAAATGTCTGCAAATAATAATATTGCTCAAAATGATCTTAATTGCCAATATAGTGCTACCCTTGATAACTATTCACCTAGTCAAGAGGACGTGGATAGAATTGGTAACACTACTTATTTAGACGAGGTTCAAACATCTTCATGTTATTATAATGATAAGGATAGTGTTGATGAAGAACTTGAAATATACAGGCAGAATGATCAGGAAACTGTCACTCCAATTGTGCTTCATGATGATAGTGTTATTTCTTGTTCAAATCCAAATAATTTTAATGATCATTCACCTATTCAAAAGGAAGATTTGACCAGAGATACCACTGTTTTAGACGATGTAGAACTCTCTTGTTTTGAAACCGATAATGGTTTAGAGGAACGGGTTCATCCTGAGAATACTATTTTAGAGTCCAACGATTTAGAAACAATAGTTGTAGATAACCAAGATAGACCCGTAGAGATTTTAAATATGAGTGAGGATGCACCACTTGATTATAACTTAGAAGAAGCAATTGACAATTTTCGAGAATCTGATGATCTAGAAATTAAGGAAATTGTGACTAGTCTATCTAGAGACACCCAAATTTCTAAGTTTGGGGGTGATTATCATTCTCCCTGTGCTTTACCTTTGACTCTTTTAGAAGTCCCTCACTTGGGACTTGATGTTTGTGCCTCTACCATATTAAGAGATTATCTTCAAGAACTGTTTCCTGAACCTAATCATGTCCATAAAGAAGTTCAGTTGTTAGAAACCCGTCCTCTGGTCGATGTGGTTTACCTAGGCTATAATACCCAGATTGACTTTGTTTTCCCACCAAAATATTTTCTTCCATATGTGGGAACGTTAGAATTTCAAATGTGTCACTTATTAAGTTTTAAGACTAAGCCTAATTACTTTAGGAAATTAGAATCGACACATTTGCTTAAGAATGACCACCTTCATAGTAGTCAACTGTGTGGGTCAAATCTGATTGACTTTGAGGATCCATAATTATTCAGGTTATTATTATGTGCTTCTAAGTTCTTAGTTGAGTTTTTCCAGACTTTACAACCTGATCCTGTTGATCCTGCCTATGAGGAAATCCAACCCATGAAAATATTTTATCTAGACCCTTTTATAGAGCCTGAACCTGAACCACAACTAGAAGTAGTTGTTGTAAACAGAAAACTAGATAAGGGTGTGCTCGGTTTGTTCATTTTCTTGGCCTGTTGTTGTTTCCTCTTATTTGTGATATCACTATTTGATTCAGACGACCCACAGTTGTTCCGATTATTGTTATATGATTTAATGAGGTGACTAATTCTTTCTTAGTCTGGCTGAAGGCTTTAAACTTAGCACTTCTTGGGAGGTAACCCATGCTCTTACAACACGGTAATATCTTTCCCTAAGTCCTTTTCGTGAATTGGTAACAGTTTCTCATGGTTCGTATTTTTAATCATTCATCTTTAGAAACATTGAGGACACTGTTTAATTTAAGTTTGGGGGTAAGGGAGAAACTCTTTAGTAAAATAATAAAGCTCTAGAATTTAGAAACCTGTGAACACTTCAGGGTGACACTAACCATTCTAGGTAGATAGAAACTTAGCTCTTTTTCTATAGGAATTGGTGCCCCCAGTTAAATGGTCTATTCATAAAAGGACAGAGTTCAGGTGTTAGAAATAACATGATAGTTGTCACCACATCTCGGAGTCTATCTCGACCATATCACTTTCTGTTTTTATTTTTGCAATTTTGTGCTTCTCTAAGTGATTTGGTGGGGCCCAGTATCAAATTGTTATCATCGCTAGGATGAAATAGAGTGTTTGAGATCAAGCCTGATTCTTGCTTTATTCGAAAAAAAAAAAAAAAAACAATATTGACACTTTGATAGCAATATGTGTGTGTTCTCCCTATCTCCGTCGCCTAAGCAAGCGCGGAACGCAGGATCCATGGGAACTATCACGTAAGATGATGATAAGAACCATGCGCTTGGATTCAATTTGATCCAATCATGTTGTCAATAGATTTATCGTTATTTTCAATAAATCGGTCGCTGGGACCCTTGTATATACCAGTTGAGTCGATATTAGTATTAGGTTTAAGACCATGTATCTCAATCTATTAGGATTCATCCTGGCACTGACCTTCAGACAGATATGGGAAACACCGTTCACCTTAGTCAACACGTGCAACCTTCAAATTTTCCATGTCCATCTTCTAAATCTTTTCATGTGATTGAACTTTGATAAATTCTGAGTCTTGTGGTTGAACGATTATCTGAGTAGAGATCTGTTGTCTTATATATGAATTTTAGTATGCTTGAGTAAACACTCGTGTACAACAATTGGACTCATATAGGGTAATGATTCTCATCGCCGAAGAATTGAGTAAGCCAACTAAATAGCTTGTTTAGTGTCTATCCTTAATCGTTCACGAGTATCTAAAATCTGGAGTAAATGTTTTGTGGGTATACCTCTTGTAAACCCTCACGAGACAAAACTCGTCCACTAGGGACACCTAGGGGTTTAACGGCTTATTACATATGCTAAATGTAGTCCCGATTCCTGCGAAAGTGAGTTAGGATTTTATTAGTTTGCTCGAGGACTAGCAAAATAGTAAGTTTGGGGGTATTTGATAGGCACATTTTTGTGTCTAAATTGCGCCCGATTATCTGTTTTGATAGTATTCAATTTTGCACTTATTACGTCTTTTTATGTGTTTGTAGGTATTTTTGAGAAATAAACATTTGCGGAAAAATCGGCTCGAAAAGTGATATAGGCACCCATACTTTGGATTGGGGGCACCCCCTTTTACATTTCAAAATCCGAATAAGGCGGGAACCCTATTCTTATCGAGAGAAAACTACTGATAGTTCTGTTTACGTGATTTTAGGAGCAAGAAGAGATCAAAACAAAATCAAACACGTCGAGAAACAGTGATTCATGCCGTGAATATTGCTTCAACACCGAGTTGTAGCCGGAGAAGAATAATATCATGCTGTGACATGTTCAAGGATGAATTCAAGTTGGATTGGGACTCTTATATGAGTCCTTATCAATTAAGGAAGATCCCTAGGGTTAGTAGAGCCTATAAATAGCAAGAGAAACCAAGAGAATCAGGGGGGAGAGGCAGCCAGAGCACCGGAAGAAAGTTGACAGAAAACTGCTGCTGCTGTGAAGAGGAAGAACACCAAGAACATAAGGCTTCAGTAAACTGTCGCTGACTGTGTCGCTGGAACAGTCGTCTATTAAGCTGCTGAAGCAGTCGTTTCTTTGCTGCGTTAAAGTCCGATCTTTATTCCTGTTCCTTTTTCTTCTTCCTGTAACACGCTGAACCACCTCACTGTAACACTTATAAGCTATCAAATCGGCTGTGTTACTTCTTTTAAGCCATTGTAAACACTTTTTGAGCAATGAAAGATTGTTTTGAGCATATTTTCTCTACCATGAGCTAATCACCATCACTGGGATGACGGAGGAAGCTTTTTCTCTAATAATTAAGTGGTATGTATTTAATTTATTTATTTATGCAATTTATTTATGATTAATTTCCTTGATTGAAAATTGATTTAAAAGATTTTTATTAAGCAATTGTGATTCCGTTAGATGGTGCATGCCTCGGATTAGGTCCCTAGATGCTCCATGCTTGTGTTATACAGTTGTTGTTTTGAAAATCTATTTTTGGCAATGCTTTAGAATCAAATTAAAATGTTTTAATTGCATGATTAAAATTACTATCACTTGATTTATTGGTTAAAAGTGGAATCCTGAATCCTAGTTCTTCCCCATATTTTATTAAGTCTATAATTAAACCTTCACAAGTCTGAGAATCGAACCTCTTTTTACCACTATATTTTATCATATCAACTACTCTAACATCAACGAAATCAAAATTAACAATGTCAGATGAGTATTATCTATGAACTTCATGATCTGCAATTCTTCATATGAAACCCATTTATTCACAACTCAAGATGAGGTGCTGATCTGTAACGATAGTCGGGTAATATAGTAGTATATTATTTCGTAGTGGGTGGACTACCAAGACCACAGTCAACCTACGTGATGCGGTATCTTTCTACTTTTTTGTTTGTTTGTTGTAATACGACTCTTAGATGGGGACTCATTCCACTGCTTACTTTAATTAAGTCCTTTTTCAAATGGAGACATCACCGACATTTGGGAATCTCAGTTCTGTGTAGGTCCCATACATCTCCTTATTGTTGCTCAATATTGATTAGTTTCTCATTACGTCCTTCAATACCTACTCCCATGGGCCATGGCCCTTTTCCAACCTCTATAATCAATGGAGAGTCATTTTATAAAGTAGCAGAGTGTCGTAACAGATCAAAAAATCAGCAATAGGTGGGGAACAAAAGAAGTTTCTTAACAACCATGCTAGGATCCACCCTAATTCAGGCTAGAAGGAGAGGAAGAATTCATGGATTTATTGTGGCACCAGATGGGGAGATGGTGACTCATCTTCAACTTGCAAATGATACCATAATGTTTTTGAATGCTGACATCTAAGAATTTAGGCATCTGACAGTGGTTCTTATGTTGTTTGAAGCATTAACATGGTTAAAACTTAACCTAGAAAGGAGTACAATGACAAGTGTTGGTGCGGATGAAAACATAAGCTAGCTGAAGAGATAGGTTGCAAGATAGAAGCATTACTGATTAAATATCTAGGTCTCCCACTTAGAGCAACATTGAGATCATATTCCGTGTGGAAATCTGCTATAGAAAGAAGGAACGGAAATTGGCTGTGTGGAAGACTAAGTATCTCAATAAAGTGGGTAGGATTATTCTAATAAAGAGTTATCTCTCAGCATTGCTTACCTATTATATGTCTCTCCTTACTTTTCCGGCATAAGTGGAAAAGAAGATGGTCAACATTATGAGGATATTTTATTAGGGAACTAAAGGCAACAAACTTAAAGTTTGTTGGGTCTCATGGGAGAAGATGTGTAAATCTAAGAAAAATGAAGGTCTTGGTTTAAAGAGCTTAAGGATTGCCAACAAAACTCTATTATCCAAATGGATATGGAGATATTTTAAAGAGAAAAGACTTATATGGAGAAGAATAGTTCAACAAAGAACCATCATCAAGGAAGATAATATAGTTCTAGTTGATATGAATGTCTCACAAGGGAGGGGTCTATGGAAGGGCATTCTCAAATCAAAGAAATTGTTAAAGATAATATGATTATTTCAGTAGGGAATGGCAAAAGTTTGTATTTTTGGCATGACAACTGGATGAGTGATGGGTTATTTAAAGATTTATTTCCTACAATATATATAAAATCAGGAAAAAATGGAAAAACATTGTGGAGTGTGTGGATGGACAAGGCAATTGGGATCTCAAGATTGGTACATTAGCTTCGACAAGTGTTAGAGACGACTATATTGAGCTTATGAGGAAGATTGGTACACCTTCAACATTCTATGATGAAGAAGACGCAATAAAGTTTTTAAATGCTGCAAACTGGTAAGTTCCATATCAAAAAGTGTTATGAGATACTTAGTGGTCATTGTGAAACGCTTGTAGCTTCATTCTCTAAATTTTTATGGCATAAAGAGATACCACCTAAAATATTTACACTACTATGGTCAGCCTTCCATAATTCGTTACCTACATTATCCAACCTGCAACTTAGAAATATAACTGTATCTGACTTAACTTGTAAGCTCTGTGATAAGGATGTTGAGGATAGTGATCACATCATGTTTCATTGTGAGTATACAAGGAAGGTGTGGTTCTATTTCATCAAGGCCTTCAAGATATCTTGGTGTATGAATATCAATTTACAACAGAATTTTGAAGCTTGGAATTACAACGTACTGTCAAGAAGAAACAAAAAATTATGGGAATGACTACCTTATGCCATTATTTGGAGCACATGGAAAGAAAGGAATTCAAGAACCTTTAATGGAAAGAAGAAGACTGATGAAGACATAATATTAGAGGTGAAATCTACACTGATTTTATGGGCGTCTGACTCTGATTCGTTTAACGGTATTCCGATAAGCAGTATTCTATTTTATTGGGACGTTGTGGTGTCATAATTTGATAGTTAGTTTTTATTTTTCATGTGACAATTATAAACTTTGTTTTTTTCTATATATAAATTCAACATTTTCGTTCAAAAAAAAAAGATCCACCCTAATTTTTTTATTTGCATGCACACACTAATATGATGATGCCAGTAAATGGGAAACCCGTTTGTGTAAAATGGGTCAAACTCAAAATCATGGCTAAATTAATGTTTTTTTTTTTTGACAGAAAGGATGGACTTAATCAGCCGTTGTTATTAATATAATACTAGTTATATTACCTCATTTAAATTAAAGTTTTTGAAGAAATATAAGGAGGAAGGGAATTGGCATTCCACCATCCTAAAATATTTTCGTATATGACATATTAGCATAAGTTACATGCTAAAATGTTTGCCTGTTTTGTGACATGCGCAAAATCTATATTCACGAATTAATGTTGAAAACTTAGTTACCTATAAGTTTCATTTCATTTCTTCAAAACCCATGGAATATCAAAGAAAAATAAATTAAGAAAAAACAGAAAATGGAGAATGGTAATGGTAATGGTAACGGGGTTCAGAAGAAATGGGGTTTCAGTGCAAATAATGAGATTGATTCAGTTTCTGGTGTCACAAGTAGAGGGATTCTAAACAATCTAATGTATTCTAGAAACCCGGAAAATGAAAGACCAACTATTCCTCTTGGTCATGGAGATCCTTCCGTTTTTCCATGTTTTGGAACAACTCAAATTGCTGAAGATGTTATTGTTGATTCAGTTCGTTCTGCTAAGCTAAATGGTTATTCACCTACTGTTGGTATTCTTCCTGCTAGAAGGTATACAATGCATCTTTTTTATATTAGGATTAGGATTTTGTTTCATTTCAATTTATTGTGTGTGTTGAATTTTATGGATTTTACAATATCTGCTGTACTTGCTTTAGCATAATAATTGAAGTTGTGCTCATTTCTTTTTACTACTGAATAAGGAATCTTGAATAGTCAAATTTTGGGGTTCCTTATATGTCTTCTTTTTTAGCCCTTTGTGTGCTTTATGAGGCATATATATTGCTTCCTAGACCTGGATTTCCATATTATGAGGCATGATCTTGAATATCGGCGTTTTTATCTTCTACCAGAGAAGGGTTGGGAGGTCGACCTTGAAGCTGTAGAAGCTCTCGCAGATGAGAATACTGTTCGAATGGTTATAATCAACTCATGAAACCCTTGTAGAAGTGTCTACACGTATGAGCATTTGAAGAAGGTGAATAGTCACTCTATTGACTCTGAATTTTGCTGTTAAATAGCAATAATAAAAAAAAAAGGGCATATAATGTGAAGTAATTGTTTTCGTTGTATTGCATAAGGTTGCTCAAACTTTATGTACTGTTGATAAAGAATTTTGACGACATGGCTCAAGCTTTGTTATCCATTCAATAAATGACCCAGGTAACAATTTTAGAGAATGGGTGCATATGTGGGTAACAATGCCTTTTTTTCTTCTTTTTTTTTGTTGACGCTCTCTGCTATTTTTTTTAATGGATGCTTACCTTGATTAAGAATCTCATTTGTTTAGCAGATATAATGAAAAGTGTAGTTGATTGGTGCTGCTTCTCTCCTTTGAAAACTGCTCAGTTGACTTTTTTTTTTCATTGCTCTGAATTCTTCATTCAAGTCGGCAATTGATAGGATTTTATTCTGTGCTAAAAACTGTTAATTGTTTATCCTTAAAATTTTTTTTTGTTTCTATAGGGTTTATTGATGAATATGTTAGATTTGGGTCTTTTATTGCAGGTGTTTATACCATGGAAACTTCCTAGAAAATTTTGGATTTTAACTGTGATTTGAATGTTGTGTTATTTTTTATTGTGTATTTAGATCACAAAGGTAACTATCTCTGTTATTCTCTAATGATTTTGTTTTCTTAACTAACTATTTCTATGATTTTGAGATTGGTTTCTTTTGTTGGATTGGGTTTCTTTGGTGCTTCCCTGGTTGTTAATTTTGATACTAAATGGATCCATGCAGTTGACGGTTCCTCAAATTAAGGTTGAGATGACAAAATCCTCGATTGGCTTTTTCCTATAGCTACAAATATAACCAGTAGGTCATCAAAGTTCCATTCATTATGTGTGGATAATTCTTGATTCCCTTATATTTGATTTAGTTTTCTTTTTCAGGCTTTGTTGTTCTCATCATGATTAGACGTACCTCTTTTGACACCTTCATCTCTTCATGATACAGAGCACATCAAGGTTTTGGATTGGTTGAAGAGTGGGAAAACACAAGGTCAGTTGAGAACTATTGTTTAGCCATTTTACCCTGCATCTTTCGATTTCAATGTTAAGAGTGTTATTTCATGCCTAAACTGTTTGTTGATTAAACAGTAATGAGTTCAACAAAAAGACGTCAGGACAAAATAGCTTGATGCGCATCCAGACACTCTATCATGCAGAGAAGGAGAGGACAGACACATGCATGAATCATACGACCTCAAATATATGGGAAGGTTGCAACTGGGTATCTCTTCTTTGATCGTATTCTTTCTTTAATCGTATTCTTTCTCTTCTTTATTGTTTTGTTTGTGTTTTATGCACATATGATTCTACTTTGAAATTGGTTAAATTTGATTTTAAGGTAACGACAAAGAAGATTTTTGAATGGAGGTTTGTAAAATATGTTGTTTGATTGATAATCAGTTTATTCTATAGGGTACACAATGCATTGTCTTTCTAATTACCAATAGTTAAAAGCATGTTAACTTATTCTTATTCTTCTATAAACTAATTAACGAATTATGTGTGTGTTTCTCGAATCTGCATATATAAAACGCTTATTGCATTTGATTACTTAAACAATCATGTATGTTGGCTGTTGTTGATCGCCAAGTAACTATCGTAGGCTATTACTTCATATATCAAAGCAAAACTTAGGATTTGTTATCAAAATAATTATAAGAAGTTAGCGTTTTTATTTTCAAATTTTTTAGTGGTGTGACAATGTTCAATAATCTTGATTTAGTTTTGCTTTTATTAATTGTTCTCTTTGGAAGGTTGTCGGAAGTTTGAAATACAAAATTAAGGGTCCATATTACCATTCTTGAAGAAACACAAGTTCGAATACGTACAACAATGGTGCAGTTCTGCTGTAGCAACTATGGAACTCAGCTAGAAAATTTTCAGTTGTTCAACGGGTGATGAGCTTACCTAATAGAGACGACTTGAGCATTGGTTTGCAAATGGTGTGGGAGGAGTTGCCGGGGAACTCTCTTTGAGAATTTGGAGCTGCAAACTCTCTTTTGAGGTAATAGATGTTCGTGATATCTCATTTCTCATTTGTTCCAGTAATTTGTCTTTGTGTCTTGCCTCTTACTGCCGGCTTACTTTTGTCAACTACCCTGTACGTCTAGAAAGGAGACTGCCATTTTTCTGTACTTATCAAGATTTTATTGACCCTTACTGACACAAGGTTAATGGATTTATTTATCTTTTGAATATGAGCTATCCTAGACCCTTCATTTCATTTTACAATATCACTGAAACAATGTCTTTATCATGAACAGTTATGAGGGATGAGGTAACTGTATGTTAACCTACAATATTGTTCAGTGGGAAGTAATAGTGTGCTGGAGTTTGTACAACATGATGTAAAGGTCAAAGTGTTATGGTTTAGGATAATTGGTGGTATAAAATTACAATGAATAAAGTGAAAGTCTCAGCACCTTCTATGTTTATTGGAGGTTTCCAAATTTGCAGTAGTATTGTAATAGCAAGAGCTTTGTCTTTTCTTTTTAATTATAGCTTTGCATTCATTTGTTACTGAAGTTATTTGCAAGAATCATGTTTCATCACAGGACCTACTTCATACTTTTTAAGCATTTGGATCATAATGTTTGTATTTATCATTGTGTATGGGTTTCTAGAGTCAACTGTGCAAGTTAATGTTTTGCTTGATATGGTCATGGTCACCTTTGGATTGGGTCAACCGTGTGAATTTAGCCATCAAATAAGAATGCCATGGTATTGGTATCATTTCATTTATGGTTGCCATAAGCAGTCATAAGGTTTTCAGCTCAATATTGCGCTTTGCCCTGAAGCTAACCTCAGTAGTATTCTACAATCACAGCCATAAACAGTTTAAAAAAGAGACGCAAATTTCTCAAATTAATTTATGGCGACCACAAATGAATGATATTCTTATTCGATGGTATTTGGACAGATGCCGAAAAAACGAGTATACCTTTCCTCTTTGGATATTGTGAATTTCTTCATTTTTGAGAATTTTATTTGGCGTGAATGGATGTATGCAGCTGGAAATAGTAGACTGGGATGGAATTGATGTCATGTTGCACATGTTTGTTGGCTATGGAAATCACGAGACGTGAAGATGCAATTGCAAACAACGATATGAAAACTGGTGGGGATGAGTTTAGATGTTCACATATGGACGAACTTGAGTGACAAAGAATGGAGAGTACCTCATATGTGAAAGGTCTTTTCTAGGATAACAACAATAATAGTTTTTTCATTTCATTAGAATTTAAGTTTCCATATTGCTTTTGTTGATATCTGAAGCTTCTCATTTAGTTTCATTGATTTTAGTTTGTGCCCGTGGACCTGTAAAGCATCCACAGCTTATTGTCACGGGGTCGGTCCTTCGCCTCGACTTTACTCCGTGCGGCA
>JAJJMC010004708.1:2068520-2144540 GCA_023531435.1 Papaver californicum | reverse complement strand
GTGAATTAGCCATGTGTTGAGCCATTTGGTGCACCCCTGTGACATTATGCCATCAACACCTCTTCCCGTGCCGTTACGGCACGGGTTAAACCTTAGTTACGTTGTAAATTTAGTAAAAAAATTCAAACGCTAATGATTTTAAAACTAATTTTTTAATGATATGTTCTTCTTATAAAACTCTATATTTTATACCAAAAGATATCATAATAATATCAAATATGACCATCTATTAATTTTAATTTCGATCGTTAATTTTTAATGATTAATTATCAAAATGGTAAGTTTAATATGAATGTACAGCTTTGTGATAAAAACATATCACCACAAAAGTTAACTTCTAATTCGTTGTCATTAAATTTTATAAAAAGTTAATGTTAAAATTGTAAAATAATGTAAAAATAACAATGTCAACGGATCCTCTTAATTATGTATATAAATGTTAAAAAGAAATACTCATTTTAACAAAAATACTAATTGATATTCAAAGTGGGATAATTCAAGATCGTGTCTCACAAGTCGTTGTTATACATTTCACTAAAACACTTTTAACTGCCTTTACAGATCGTGAGGGTCCTTCCAACCACTTGCCTAGTCATCTTCCAAAAAATTTCTTGGCACCTGGATGATTATTTTAATCAAAATAAAGAAAAAACCTGCATTATTATACAGACCCACTAGATAAAACACTGAACTTTTCTTTCTCCATTTGATGAGATGAAGTCAAAATTTGCGATTGCGATTGCCATTTCCTTGCATCAAGTTGTCGAGTACAAGGGATGGGCCTCCCGTGTTGGAGGACTATGATTTTTATATACGAGAGTATTAAGTAATCAGGAGTCAGGACTCACGGCGATGCCTTAGGTGGGTGATACCCAAAATATATATTTTGACGATCAAGATGGATTATCATTATTTACCTCGAAGAATTGTGAATGGACGTTCACTGAGTGAATGTCAAGCTTACTCAAGAGATACCCAAAGATCCCAAATTGATAGTTTATTGGAATGGACACCGGAGATAGGAAATTACTGTGATTTGTACCAGGCAGACATGCATTATTTCTTGGGTCTACTATATCATTTGTCATTGTCTGATAACTTTTTCTAACATGGAGAAGGGTGTTGCAAGCTAGCGATGATACGCTCATTGTAACTTTATAATTCTATATTTCAAAACCTAAGTTTTCTGTAGAAATAGCATCTTTTATGGTTCTTCTGCCAAAGAAATTTTCACGGCCAAACACGCTGCGACAGAAATTTTTCAACATCATAAATCTCAGTCCCAAGGAGAAGTTTAATTTCATTTGGAGGCTTAAAATTCCAGCCAGAAAACCGATTAAAATAAAAATAAATTTCCAGCCAAAATCATGGTGCATATTGTGACAGATCTTGCTCCAGGGATTATTTGCTAAGAAAAGGTATCGACGTGCCTAGTGCCTGCTTATTTTGTAAGAGAGGGAAACTACTGCGCATTCACTACTTCTTTATTTAACTTTTTTTTTGTATGAAAACTGCTTCTTTGTTCAACGGCCAAGCTGTTTGGACCTATTTCATCGGTGAACTTAGCTGGTTCTACACTATGCCGCATACTGTCGAAGTTGTTGGTCTCAAGCAATTCAAAAATCTTCGGAACATTTTCCCCAGCTATCATGTGGATTTTATGGAGACAACGTAATTCTCGTATCTTTAATGGTAAATCTTCGACAACTGTGCATATTATCAACATGATCAAGTACACCATTTACTTTTGGGCTTTGATGTTCGAAAACTTTGCTTAGGTTTCCTATACCAAAGTGTGATGGTTAATTAAAGGAGCTTTACTTCAACAATAACCCTCTTAAAAAAAAGTTATAATCTTCTTGCTTTCTTGTACAATTATGTGGTATTTTCTCTTGTACACTCTTTCTATGATCTTTTTCTCTATCGATCCAAAAAAAAAAAGTTATTTTCTACACTTTTAACCTTTAATTATCAATAATTGATTTTTAATCTAATCGTTATAAAAATACGACTGAGTTTGGTATTGTTATTTATTTATTTTTTTAAAAAGCACTTTGAAAATATATATATATATATAGTTAGGGTTGCATAAAGGTGGTTCGGTTATTGACTGAGCCGAGTATCCGTACCTCCCTATGGTCGATTCTTTACCTGTGTATCTGTACCTGTACATGTACATATACATGTTAACTCGGCCCGGTTTTGGTTCAGTCCCGGTTTTATACTTGTGGGATATGTGTACTTATTTATCTTACAAAAGAAACAACTGAAATTTGACCTCAACTGTTCTACATGCCTTGAAATTGGTATTTCATACACATACAAATACCAAATTACCAATTCTTCTTAAATCCTTAGTTCCTTACTATTTAAGTCTAAAACAAGTTGAATAAAGTTCAAGTTCAAGTCATCGACATTAAAAAAAAAAAGAAGAGAAAACAAAGTAATTTTGTGCTTCATCTGCATTTAACCTTGTAAAATTTGCATAGCTTCAAATGCTTCCATAAGCCAGAAGTACCATTTCTTTTAGTATGGGCTTTCAGTTTTTTCTTACAATGCTTACATTGTGCTTCATCTGCATTTAACCTTGTAAAATCCTCCTAAACATCAGATTTGATTAGTTTGGACTTCTTCCCGGCTCCATCACCAACAGTAGTTGTTGTACCTTCATCTTGAGCCTCCATCTGAAATTAAGTAAACTGAGTCTCAGTTTTAATTTCATAATTCAACTATTGAAATTGAAGCATACAATAGATTTCCCAAAATTAAATGAATCATTACCTGTTGTTGTTTGTTGTTGACCAACAAATCCACAGAGTCAATCAATCAATCCATCCTCTAAAACCCTAATATTACAAATTTACAAATCACAATCATTTTTCAAATCAATTAGTAAACTAAAGAAATAAACTTTACTAATTAGAAATCAATTAGAAATTGATAGTATTGCATGTTGATTGTTGGTTTATGGAGTTGCAGGTGATGTTCATTCTTGTTTTTACCAACCAAAAAATAATTAGTATCAAAGACACTAACAATTCACAGAAAATCCAGCCAATGAATCCTACATTATTCATTGTGTTTCTTAAATTGTGTTATTTAAATTAAAAAAAAAAACTATAAAAATTAGCAAAATCATCATTTAAGTTCCAAAATGTAATTCAGACAAATAATACTTGGAGAAATGAAAACAGACTTCAATTGATTCATATCCAAAAATTAAGACAATTGATTTTACTAATAAGATATTTGGATTAAAAATTGAAATCGAATACATTTGATCTACTACTTACATATGTGAAACCCTAATCTCCATATTGAAGCCACCAAAACAAAAAAAGAAACTCCCAATTTTAGTTCCAAAACCTAATAAAAAAACAGAAACGATGATTACAAACTAGTAAATTTGGTAACAACTTAAACAGAATCGGTCTCACAAACTAGTAAATCTTAGGGTTTTAATTCATTACCTGTTGTTTGTTACTAGATGATCATCAAATCCACAGAATCGATCTCACAAACAAAAGTTACAAAACCCTAAAATAATTAAACAAAATTTTGTTACAAATGGAAAACGAGGAAGAAGAAGAACTGAAGAAATAAAGAAAGAAGTAGAAGAAGAAGGAGGTACTGGACCTGATGATGGTGTTGCCTGTGACAAGATAGTGATGGTGGTGGTGGCGGTGTCGCTGTGGTGAATCTGGTGATGAAGAAGAACAAAAGAATAAAGGAAAAAGATGTGAAGAACTGGGTCGAGTAAGTGAGAGTGAGAGTGAAATTTGAGTATATATTCTAACCTAGAAATAGACGGCTAGGATCAGAAATCTATTATCTAATCAACGACTTATGACAGCCGGTATATTCGGCTCGGTACGGCTCGGTTCTTAGGTAGAACCGGTACTTGGTATCCAGGTATAGTCGGTTCTCTATTTTTGTCCTTGCACCTGTTCCGATCTCCTTGGTTCCGGTCCGATTTTATCCCGGTTCCTTCGGTACTGGTCCGATCTTTCGGTTCAGGTCGGTTCCTGACAGCCTTATATATAGTAATATTTTCTCATCTTAGTGTTTATTAAAGTTTTTGTAAAGTGTTTTTCATGCAAAACACTTCTAAAATTCTCCAACTTTTAAAAACTAGAGAGGAGAAGTTTTTAAAAGCTCTAAAAGCAAAAGTTGCAGTCCCACTTTATTTTAATATCTGATTTTTGTTTTCTATCCTTATTTTATTTTATAAATGACAAAAATTAACTTTTGATCTATATACCACCATATTTTTATTTATTTATTAAGATTATTTTTTTTTATTTTCAGACTATTTATTATATATCGTTTCAATGATTTTTTTAATTTATCAATAATATAAATAAGAGCATATAGTTGGTTTGATTTTTTGTTTGAAAATTATATCTATAATAAAAAATAAAAATAAAAATAAATAAATAATAATAATAATAATTGGTACTAAATTAATACTATCTCCGTTTCAACAAAAGTGTTATTAAAAATTTAATTATTTTTAAACCCAATAAACTAAAATAAAACTATTTTCAGATATATGTTTGTTTCTATCATTTGGTTGAACTTGATATTTTACCAAACATAATTTGATCACTTTTTAAATAGCTTTAGCTTTTGTTTATATTTTACCAAATATGTAACTGCTTTTTATATACAGCACAACAACGCATAGCGCTTCTATAAAACTCACAACATTACCAAACTAAGCCTACGTGCTATGGAACTAGGTTTCGACCCCTGCCTTAACGACACGGGTTATATCTCATAGTCGGCTTCTTTGAAACAATATAATCTATGATATAATATTTTTCAGAGATATAGTAAATAAGTCAATGTTATTACCCATAAAACAGAGAATCAATGCTACCTACTAACCGGACAACTTACTTATTATTATTCGATTGACCTTGTTGTTATGTTATGATAAGCCATGTTACCTAAACAAAGACCCAATAAAGTTAAATGAATAAATAACCCACAAGGTAGGACGGTTGCATATAAAAAATCACATCACATACAACTAGTTGAAAATGGTTTTATTTAATTATCGCCTTAATTGAGGCATAATGTAAGAAAATATAGTCGGTCAGAAAGACCTCTATGAAAAAACGTTCATGTTTAATTTTTTTAATTTTTATTTTGTTACAATAGTAGATCAGCAACATATTTAACCAATAAAATGTAATAAACCAAGGTCACCAAAGTTATTAAAGTAGAACTTCAGGATACGCCATATTTGTTGTAAAAATTATTTTCAATTTTTCTTCAATCAACAACCTTAATCTCCTTGTTGTTGTGCATCTAGACAACGTCACGTAAAGTTATGTAAAAAATGTAGTTGTACATCTCCACAATCAGACCCAAATGTCAATATAAATTCTTATAATCTATTTTGTTCCTTTTTAAATTTTCAGAAATAACTGGAAGTCGCACTGCCAAAAAACAACATATCAGATAGAACAAACAAATAAAACAAAGATAAAAATCTTGAAATAGAAAGAAACAACTGTTTGGTGGGATTGGTACTAACAAAGAGAAAGGACTGCAGACCAAAACAATCCGTGACTACCAAAATCTAACTACACGACTAAGGAGTATCGCACCTCACTTTAAAGTGCAATCTAGGTGTATTCTGTTACATGTGACATATTTCAATTAGAGCCATTCCTGTTAAAACCATAAATAGTTTCCATGTCCAGAATGACCATCTGTAAAGTTAATTTTATGATAAACCGATGGATGGATTTACAAAGTATGCATCAATAGGGGAACTAAGATGACGGTGTTTTACATCTCAGCAGCACAAAACTTGACTGGATTGAAACTAAAATCATTATGATGTAATCCTTAAATAATGACTGATTTCTATCTTCTCGTCTCGGAAAATGGTAAAATCTGAAAACATGGGGTCGCTTGCGGATTTGTTATTTTTCTTTATTTTCTCTAAGTATACGGCTGGCCTAAATCTAAGAGAAGGCCAAAGTTATCTTTCTATGGTTTACTTTTACCTTTTAGTACGCAAATTAGATTAATTTAGATGCAATATCAGTTAAAAACGCTTAAATATGCCTTAAATAGTACTTCGAGTAACATAACAACAACAAAATAGATATAATGCTAGAACACTTACGAATTCCAGAAGAAACGTTTGATATACTCTCAGCAAATGAAGATAATTCATCTCTGCAGGTGATAGAGTACATGCACTGCGAGCTGATGCCCCTGAAAAAGATGTCACAACGAATAAGACAAAGTAAATGTTGTCAAGTTATGGAACATGTAAGGTCCAAAAGCCCTTAACCAAAGAGAGGGCTAAGAAAACCTTAAACATGATATCAACTTGATAAATCTGATGGATATGCGGCGTCTTAGGAGTATTTGGAGTGACACTGAGTACTGAGAGAGAGTGTGAAAATTCTTTGTAGGATCAACAGACTGTTAATGTATGGAGTACATCGTTATACATCCTTGACAGTTTGAATTTTATGGGAGAATCAGTTGTAAAAACTATATCGAAACAAAAGTCTTTGGAGGTTATGGCTTACAATAACCCCTCTAACACTGAGGTGGAGTGTTGCAAATGTCAGGGAACTCCTCGAGTACCCACATATCACCACTTCCTTTCTAACAGCTCAATAATTTAAAGTTAGCTTCAATCAAAATAATAATTTAAAGTTAACGTTCTAAAAAGTTTTTCTTATTGTAATATACAGCGGGTAGAGAATAAAAGGATATTACCTACTAAGGATTTCATAATCGTCAGCCAAAGCACCAATTACCCAATAAACCATTGACTGAAAGATTGCATCCAGCAATCCGTTACTGAAATACAACACAAACGGTCCTGCGTACCCACTTCCCCAAATCTTGAGATCTAACTTTTCTGGTAAATCTTCAGACGAATAAGTCAATTGGTTGGCAAGTCTCCCTGCCCAAATGCATGTACTAAGCAAAGCAACAACCCCAATTCCGATGAAACCCCTGTTTCTTCGGCTCTCGAAACTATAAGGAAATATGTAACCAATTCCAACAGATTCCAACCTTTGTGCTTCTTCCCAGTAGAACATATTATTCACTAATTTGAACTTATCGATCAGTGTCATAATGTGCCATGTGACTATTGTTCCAAATAGGAAGGTAAGATATGCTACAATGCATATCACCAGCTTTCCGTCTCACTCATCTTACCAACGATCTTTCTCAATCGAAGACCCGGATTTTCGACTTGTTCAATTTCTTCGTCGTCAACCGGGATCCCTAATCTTGTATCTAGGATCTCTTCCATTGCTTGTTGATTTCCTACCCGATTTATACATCCTTATTGTTCATTCGCTCTCTTTACAGGATGGTATCTAATTGGTAATTAGCTTTGTTGCATCTACACTCTTCGAAGCACCTAGGAGGTATGTGTCAGTAGAACACCTAAAAAGTTCAGTTGGTAGCGCCCGTCCCACTACTTGTTAGTAAGGAGTAAATGCTTTGTACACGAGGTGATGATCGGGGTCAAGATATGAAATTAATAGAAAAGGTCCCGGTCTCGTGCAATGGACGCTGTCGGCAAGCTAACCTGACTAATGGAATGCCAAATTATCTTTTAGAGAACTTTTTGATCAATGGATACTAAGCACGCGTAACTAGAAGAAACCTTCCTCTGTTATAAAATCGAGTGAACCAAGACAAAAGTGAATCTGGCCGACCGGTTGAAAGGAAGAGTACCGCCAAACCAACGAAAGCAAAGACAAGGCAGATATGGACAAAAAAAACTCGCTAAAAAAAAGATGAGATGCGATACTGGGACTAACCCACCTAATATGGAGCCTGTCCTTTGCAAATTCTGTACTGTATGATTAGTGTGGTTCAAAGCCTATGACTTCCATTAAACTTATCGATTAGTGTCATTAAATTGAACTTATCGATTAGTGTGGTTCAAAGCCTATGACTTTTATTGTTATTGGTGCACGTTAGATAAGGTTCTTGGTGTTTGATATTTCAAGTTCGAGATTGGGATTAAAACAAAAAAATTCTAAAGAATATGTAAATAGTCAATTCTTATATATTTTTTTCCCCTTTGTTTGCAGCAATAAAATCATGGTTTTCTTTTTGATATCCCATTTACCACACGCAGTTTGTTTGGTCCATAAGAGTGGGTACAGAATTAAGATCTTCTCGGGTCTGAACGGATAAGGGGAGCAAGTATGTAAAGTATACTAAAGCTCTTACTAATAAACTCAGCACAAAGCAGTAGTACTACAACATCTTTTTGGGCCATGAAGCTTAAAACTGATGACTTTGAAGAAAAGATACAGTGCCTACAGAAAAATGATGACAAATACTGGAACTTCATCACCCTGTAGTGCAACTTCTTATAACAACTTTGACAACTTCTGTTTCTTTTATTTGGTAGTATAATTCTTCTTGGGGTGCATCCGTGCAGTTATAAGCAAGATAAGAAATTAAGGGGCTCTAATCCAACGGATAGGGAATGGAGGGGTAATGCCGTGTTACTACTGCCCATAACTACTTCAATATTACCTGTCAAAAACTGGTGTACGGAGGGAGGCTGAGTCTTCAAGGGACTGGGTAAGTCTATCAAAAAAAATGCCACAGCTGTGGTTGCTACAGCCACAGCTGGTTCACAAAATATAGCAGATCGTCACGTATCTAAAGTGATAGCTAAGATGGCTTCAGCTGATATTATGTGTGTTGGTACCAAATCGGTGAAAAAAGGTTTAGTGGGGTTATCAGGTATGCATGCTGTGTTATCTTCTTATTCTAGGTGATGAAATTAAATTGAACTTGTGTCTTGTAGTATTTTATGTTCAAGGGAAACGCACACACAGACACACAAAAGAAATTCACATAGTATTTGAGAGCAAAACCAACCAAAAGAATAGTTACCTGAATCAAAAAGCAGTGAAGATTTGAGCAACAACAACTAATTCAGCTACAAATCAGTGGTAGTTGCTAAGTTTTCAACTGATTTCTTGGTTCACACTTAATATCAAACAGCTCCTGGGCATAACTTGCTATTGACAGGAATGAATTTGCCGTGTTCTTCAAACCCCTGTCATATCTCCTTCCATGCATCAATTCACAAATTTAAATCAAACCCATATTTAAGAACCCATTGAACATTCGCAAACGTTCACATTCAGTCCTTCACAAATTTAACTGCGGTATATCTAAACTTTTCGTTATGTAAATGTGACTCTGTTCTTATTGAGTATCAATTCCAAAACAACCTTTTCACCATACAGAATCACGACTATACAAAAGTCCATGACACACAAAACTGTTGTTATGCCGAATCTCTAGTCCCGCATATGATAGAATTACAGGAAATCCATGGTGTGCAAAAATGAGCTTGTGTAGTTTTAGCGTTGCAAATAATAGATACTCAAGAATACATGGGGTACAGAATCCGCGGCGCATATGAATACTTCATACAACTGCAATCATCAGAGAGTCTCTCACTATGTGAACTCCGGTTTCTCTTTCAGTGGCCAATGAGTAATCTGACTAAACATGCAATTTGTTGGAAAACTTTCGTATCTGACATTTAAGTCAGCCTAGACTTTGAGTAGTGACTATCCATTTTTCGGGACTTCGAGAAATCATTGATGATAACTGTGCATATGCATGATAAAGCACTCTCTTGCAATGGAAACAGGAGTTCTCGTAACAACCAAATGCAGATGCGCAAGAGAGGGATATAGAAGATCAGCAGTCAATTTGATTCTTCATGCTCCCTAGATAGAGATGCTTAATTGCACATTGTTGATAAGTTAAAACTATCATCTTACACCATCTGTTTTATATGCTTGTTGGTGACCATTAATTGTCCAAATGAATAATAAAAAAGAGTGAAATAAAGATGACCATTAATTTGCACTAAATTAGATTTAAACATTTGGATTTTGGCTGGAAGTAAGAGGTTTGAATTCTGCCTAAATTAGAAGTTCCTTGCAATAGATAAGAGTCTGCAGTAGAGTAAAGTATCCAAAAGACCCTTTAGAAACATACACCCGTTAACCAAACTGTGTTCCTAAATTGGATAATATCCCTCCAACTTATTCCTATTCCCCATAAACGATAAGAGCGTGTGAAATAACATGCTTTTATTTGTAAACTGACTTCAACTCAACTGATGACTACCGCAACAGATTTTATTTTGGTCATCTCAATGAGTTCTAACCAACTATACATCCTTGTATAGTATTAACATACACGCCTTGTGCACATCAACCTCAACCGACTACATGACCCAATAAACACTTCTACTCCAGAAGCAACCCAAATAAGATTGAGCAGACACTCGTACATCATAAACCTAATCAATATTCTAATGATATCACCCGTTAACACTGTAAAGCCTTAACCTATCCGTCTATTCTTACCCCAACTTTAACAACGCCCAAACATTTTTAGCTATGAACTGAAAGTTCTCCATCCTCAATTATCTAGAGAACAAAGTACATAACCAACTGTAACTAAGATTGTAATCTATTCGGTATTAAGCAAAACAAAGACAACAGGGTTCCATATAACAAATATTTTAAAAGTCATTACATAAACACAATATACCAATACAAAATAAATGCAAGTACCTGCATGATCTCCCGAACACGATACTCCACATGAGGAGCAAGAGCAAGAGCAAGTGCGACATCGGGAGAAAGGTTGTTAATCCCAATGCTCTGGGTAATGACCTCAATCATTTCCGTAGGAACAATGCTCATCTATGTAAAAGCCTTGGAAGCTACTGTTTCAGTGAAAATTTTTGTGTTATTGGGAGAGATACCAACCTTTCCTTGACGAAACAAAGCTTGACATTGTCCTTCCCATTTCGTCTAGCGAAGACTGTGTCCAAAATCAACTTACTTGTTAGTAAAAAGTAACATAGATTTCGTAGGATTGGATTAGAACATATATGGTTGCTATTATGTCTCAAGTCAGTAAAATCTTGATTCCCTGACAAACTTCAATCCTGCCATTATCTAAGAAAAATCTTGGTCTTCACATCAAGTCAGTTAAGATACTAAAATGCTTATATATCCCTTCAATATTTTTTTTCTTTCTTGCATTCCCCTCTTTTGACTGTAGGCAGGGTGAAACTTTGCTTTGGCAGAGGTCAGATGCAATTTGTCAATGGAATACAAACGGCCTTCAATAATCTTATCAGCAAACTTGCAGATTAAATGGCTGGGAATTACGGCGTGCAACTCAACCCTAAGGTAAAGAATGAGTTAGCAATGGACAACAGCCTTCGGCATTTGAAAATAAAGCCCAAAAAGAAAACAAAGATGTTGATTTTAGCAATTCAGAAATGGTTCCGGGAATTAAATAATTTGAATAGAGAAGAACATTACTTGTGCATCAACAATAACAATATCCACGCTTGTGACGTCGTGGGTGAACATAAGATCAAACTCTTCCCACTTCCTAGTAACCCTAACTGCAACACTTCCAATTTACCCTTCAGTCAGGGAGCGGAAGCAATTCAAGCTATATTTTTCAGCGGAGTTTCCTGTATTTGGAAGATCGAGTGTGATTTCCGATGCCATTTTGGGGTTGCCCGTGACCTGCTATGGTATTTCATGGTAAAAAAAATTAGATGCAGGGAAAAATAGGATCAAAAACTATAATAGGGTATTCCGCAAATAAGATTTAAATTTATATCTTCATATTAGAAATCAGGAAACAAAACAGCTACCAAAATAAAATCAATAACAAACAACAATAATCAATAATAAAAAAAAGATAACCCAAACCTTAATCTACCGACCCTAGAAATCGTAATAAGACATGAGGATTTATTGGCTAGGGTGCATGAGCAAGCGAAGGAACCCTAATAAAAACATGTAAAATTAAAACGTCAGTTGGACGATCTATCCATTTTATTTTTAAGCATGGCAACAAATTTAGTGAACAATTTTTTTAATCATAACAAAAAACATTGAGGATTTCACACTTTCTGAATAGTGGGGGAAAAGATCTATCAATTTTATTTTATAGACCTACATGAGGAACCCTAATTGAAACATTTAAAATCAAAATCAAAATGAAATCTTAAATCCTAATAAAGAAACTGATGATTTGAGACATATTGAATAGTGGGAAAAGATCAATCAATTTTATTCTATAAACCTACATGAGGAACCCTGATTGAAACATGTAAAATCAAAATAAAAGCTGGATGATCACAGAAGCATATCAGATAACGAATATATACAGTCTAAAAAACATTGCCTAGTATCTGAAAAATAGAAACAGCAGAGGAAGGAAACAAACCTGCTGAAGCACCGTAACCGTGGTGGATTTACAGGGGAAGGGATGACCTTGCTTACATGAAATAGCAGGATCGACCGAATGGGAGGGGAAAAGAAATCAAGAAAAAACTTGAAATAAGAAAGTGAATGAAGCGAAAAAAAAGACGGAGGTGAAGGGATTGGGTTCGCAGTTAATGTGGAAAGGCGTAACGCATGAAGGGGGAATTCGATGGACTTCAACACATAGCCGTTTGATCTAAAAAACCAAGATGAAATAGTGATCCGAGAAGTGAGGAAAGATCCTGACCACCACTACCAAACGATGAATATATCTTGATTGTTGGGTCTAATAGATTAGACTTATATTATGTAAGAATAGATGTGTTAATTTTTTGTGAGAATTATAATTATTTTTTATTTTTCGTGTAAAAACTGAACTGTATTAAATATAAAGAGAAACTATATCCTTACTCCTTAGAGATAGCTTGTTCCAAAAAATCAGGTGGATAATCAAACCATTCCACTGAGTTACAAATTCTACGAGACTACGACCAAATTTAGCTATAATGTCGGCACAACTATTGGCAAGTCTATGTATGCGCCTAAAACTCCACTCTTCTAATTGATTTAAAAGAAAAGAACAACCTCTGCAATGCCTCTATATTACCAGGAAATCGATTTTCCCTTACCAATGATAACTCTGACCAGATTATTACAATCTGATTCAAAATTACATTCTTATGACCTTGAGCAATTGTCCACTTCACTGCAAGCTCAGCTACTAGACATCCCAATTGCTCGTAATTATAATTGTATACGATGAATAGACCGTTATATGGAAAAAAAACTAGCCTTTATGAATTAAATTTCATTTGACCCAGTACAATAGTTAGGATATAAGTAGATCGGTTTGGTCGGTCTAGACCCTAATATATACCACTAACCGATTAGATATCGGCGATTCTCTAATTTTTAAACAGTTATGGACAGTTGGATCAATGGGTTAATTAAGGACGAACCTATGACAGGATTAACCAGGGCTTTAGCTCGGACAGCCCTTCCAACCTATAAACCTTTTTTTTTCATTCATTTTATTAAGTCTTGGGTTTACCAAAGTCAATAATCCGGACTTAAATATATTTTTTTTGGCCCTCTTGGATCCGAATCTGGGTTTAATGGTGGATCAGACGGTTTGATTTCGATTTTGAGCGGGTTGGTAGTAGGGGGTGTTTTTCGAATGCAGCCTTATGTACGGGTGCAGGAAAGACTTTAAATACCCCCTTCAACAATGTACACATCGTATACAACAGATTTAAGATATAAAATCTAATTTCTTATAAGTCGGCACATATTGTGGACGCCCACATTTAGCTGGTCCCACTTATGATGGCATGCATTCGACACAAATGTATTTGACGTGTCACACAATTGTTTACATTAACCATTTAAGTGATGACTTATCACTTTGAACTTACTATATATATCCGTTTTGGGTACTATGCCTTACGTGTGCGAAAACTTGAAAATCAATAAAGCAGGTTTCTCTTCTCCTTTTTATTATCTGGGTTAATTGAATTTTAGTATTTAGATTTTGTCCAATATTAAAGTTTGATTTAACTTTTATTGACTCTGTTAATTTAATTTTAATTTAATTTATTTTTTTAATTTTTATACATTGATTAAATTACCTATATTGTCACACACAAAATTCTCACACGCTTCAAAATTCTAACTTAATTCAACTATTCATCCCACTTTTCGAGTCAACTGATCCGATTTGAATTAGCTCAGTGAGTCAACTCGCTAGATAGAAAATCCGTCAGAGCCTCCCCTGTTTCTCGATGGTTCCCGGTCAATTTTAGGCCATTTACAGCTCCTTCCCTACAAATTCATTCATTCACACAATCAAACACAATACCATCAGCAACATCATAGTCTTCAATCGCAGCAACTCAACTTTTAAACCCTTTATCAATCACCACTTAACAACACCATCTCATCTCTTCAACTCAAGAACATCTCCACCATAACCACATCGACTCTTCTTCTATTCCAAATCACAGCACCACTACCATCTCTATTACTCTGATGTAGGTATCAAGCAGAGCCCAAATCTGAATCATACAATTCATACCCATTATCTGTTCTTGAACTCGCAACAATTGATCCCTAATTCATCTTCGATCTGAGTTTCACAACAAACCTATTTTATTCCATAGCTCAAACCCAAAATCAATTAAAACCCTATCTTTTAGATTCAATTTCTACAACTGTTGCTGCTCATTTCGTCTATCCAACTACAAATCAGCTTAACATCCTTGTTCATCATCAACTCAACATCACCTCTTTTCTTCCTTTTTCTTCCCCTCGGCTAACAATAACAAAAACTTAAGAACCCATCTTCAATAACCACCAGATCTTCTCTATCTTTCTTCCTCTTTTTGTTTCTCCTCTTGAACCACTTCAACTACCAGCTCAACCCTCTCCATCAATCTCAGAAACCCCATCAATCTTTCTGCCATTCAGGCGGAAGAAGTGGAGGCGAAAGAAGACTAGAGAGTTAGCTAGGGTCAAGAGGATATTACATCTTGACTGTAGGATTAATAATTTTTTATCATAGCCATTGGATCCTAGGCCCACTAAAGGGCACAATTGTAAACTCAATATTATTTATTCAATAAAATTAATTAAAGTTAGACTTAACCAGATTAACGTGGGTCAACGTCATTTCCAGGTACCAAAATCTAAGTTGGTCAAAAATTAGAGCAAACCCTAATGTTGGACAAAATCCAAGTACCAAAGTCCAATTAACCCTTATTATCTCTTAGCTTGTACATTAATTATATTTGTTTTGGTTAATCCAGATTGGGTTGATGTTTACATAAAACGTTATTGACACGAATTGCTCTATGACGATCGATATGGGGATGAAGATAGGGAAAAAGATAATTCTCTTCAACCCTTACATATTTAATTTAACTATTGTTAAGTATTTTTATGCATACAATTTCTATTGTGTCTAACTTAGTTCCTATTTGATTAGGATTTGTTAAGGGAGAAGTTAGACGATTGCCGCATCTTGTGTATGCTAAGGTTAGCATAAACAATTATTGCTGTATGCGAAGAGATGCCCAAATAGGTATGTATTAGAAATGACTCATATTTGTGATATTATTCAATTTCTGAATTTAACCAAATATTTGAGTTATGCAGCTTTTGTTATTTTCTTCAATAAGCCGAACAATTGAAGGTTTTTCCACATTCCTATTGGATAGTGCAAAATATAAAATTTCCTTTGTTGTTTCACCATGGATTTTGTGGTATGTAGTTTGGCTTGAATTTAGAGAAAAAAATATATACGCCATATAAATGCTACGACGGGCAATAAGGAGAGCGGCAAAATTTTGCGCCCTTATGTGTTTTCACTAGCTTTATGGTAAGCATATATATGCGCCTCTCATATTGACGAGCTTTAAAAGACTAGTATTATGCACATTGTATATGTTGTGATAACAACAACGAGAGATGTGTATTTTAACCGTGCCTCGTAGTTATACAAACATCGAGCGGTAATGAGTGTTGCATTTCATTAAATGATATTAAGAGATAATATCAAGTCTTTTTGTCGCCTATGCTATTACCAAAAATCATAAATTTGGTGAATTAAATTTGCATCAGTGATTATGCAAATAAGTCCATTTTTAAAAAACTGGTAGACACGACAAATGAGGAAGATGCAAAATGTGGTAGCATATTTAAATATGAGAACCACAATGAGTTTTTCGGGTTTAGAAACCTGATAAACACTGTATCACTAGAAATGGAGAGATACAGGACGGTAACATGATAATTGGTTTGAATAAGCCATCTTTGAGCATGGTCGAGCTCTGCTATCGTTGTGGCATATAAAAGACACGGTATGTGCACCTGAAGTGTCATTCATTTCTATCGGTCGTCTTGGCAGGATTGGGAATGATATTGAGATAGTATCTATGTTCACATAAGTTATTTTAAAATTTATTATTTATGTTACATGGCAATGTAAATTCTTAAAATATTCCAGCTGGACAGTAAACGAGAGAGAAAAAACTGATCAGTTATCTCTCCTGGGTTATGTGTTATCGTATCAGTACCCAGTTGTTACCTTGATAAGGTAGAGTAATGCGGAACTGAAAGTTCTGTTGATGAGACATTCCCTCCTAAGGATCAGGAGGGAGAATCGTCGATGACAATTGTTAATTCCAATTGTGTCTCATCTAAATTCTCACACCAATAAGTGCCTAAGGTGTTGGAGATTACTCTGTTGCTAGATTTAGCAAGAGTACACTAGCTAGATTCATTCGGCATAAATTTGAAGTCCTTGCAAAGCATGCCGTTGGAATCGCATATGTTGTTTCGACTGGAAACATGCTTACAAGCATAGACGAAAAAACTATAATATGAGGTATATGCCAATCTAATCAGATAACATCCATATTCTCTTTGAGCTGTGAGTTGATATCCCATGAGGGAGAATATATGCATATTGAAATTTGGTACCAGTGGATTAAAATATCCTCATACTCTAGAGAATGATGTAAGATTGTTATAAACTGATTATAACTGGTTGTCGATAATGTTCAGAGTAACTACTGAAATTATTGTGGATTGATATCCCCCTTTACAAATGAATTATCGACAAAGTTTATATGATTGGAAAATATGAACCTTGATCCATATTGAGTTGTGTTCTCGCTTGTGTACGCTTTTGGGACGTTAGTCCTAGTATCCACAAATTTTGGTTACGAATTTAATGCTTATAAGAAAGAGTAGTGAGAGAACTAAGGACGCTTGTTATATACCGCCACCTCTTTGACAATGAGTTTCCACAGACACCTAATCAGGTTGATGAAATTATAATCTTATAGTCTTAAATGACTCGACCGATCACTGGGTGATAACTGTGTATCTATACTCGTATACATTTTGTATGAAACTCTTGTTTGTCAAATATTAACGTTGTATCATTTTGGTAATGCTCTGGGCATTGATGGTAAGTAATTTTATTGTGCATTTGTATTTATTGAATGGTTTTAACCATTGTCATGTTTCTATTTCGGGGACGTGCTGTATTCCATTGCGATTGCTACTGCAAGAAGATTTGTAAATGTGATGAGAAATTCCTCCCACCGTTCAGGAGAAGAAAGGCTACTGCCTGAAAAATGGCATGAAGTATCCCGACCTTCACAAAGATAAGCCAAAATGTATCTCATCTTGATGTTTTCATCAATGAAAGGCATGCAAAAGATTTGATATCTTCAGAAACTATAAATCAAGTTGCTTCCTTGAGAAGCTGTGAATGTAGTAGCAAGTGTGTCATTTAAAACATACCTTAAGCGTGGGTAACTAGTTGATTCAAAGTATTATCCACCTCCTAATAAGAAATAACCAATCACAATCATTGAAAGATAGAACTCTTTAAGAGAGTATCAAAGAAAGATCTGATTTCTATGAGTATAGTTCTCCTAATAAGAGAACATCTCCGCAAAAGCTATGGAACCTCAAAATGAGAGGATTTCCATAAGGCATGCGTGAAATAGAGAAATTTACGATTGTAATACAATAATTATTGGTGACATAGTCAAAGTATCCACTGATACTGCCAAAGATGATATTGGTGTTAAACCACTTTATATATGGGAATATCATCAAATAATGATTGATTAAACTGAAAGGAGAGATCCAAGCAGAATAAGAAATTCTCACAAAAATGCGTACATTTGGAACTGCAAAACAAACACTCAGTAATGTGTGCTACTCTTGGCCACGGGTGGATGTTTACAGTCCCGACATCCAAAATGTAAGCCATATTGGCTACATGTGGGCGTTTGCGCATAGTGAGAAAAATTAGGTTAACTAATGACACAAAGTATTTCATAGAAACCTGAGATGGATTACAGAGAAACATATTCCCTATTATGGATGTAATTACCTCTTTGGTATTAGTATGGAAGTCTTTCAAGGAACCGACGTACATCTAATGGTTGTGGTTACTGCATACATATTTGTATGTGAAAATAGATACATATATCTATGTGAAAATACCTTGTGAATTTCAGTCGTTGGCAGACAAACTATACCATGTATATTCACTAAAGCTCCATCAAGCCTTGCTAGTTTTGAAATGATCTAGACGAATGTGATCAATCGTCTAAGTGAATGCTTATTAAACCAGGGATATGTGAACCATCTTTTATGCCCATAAACTGTGCATTTACTAAATTTGATATATACAACATCTACTTTACTAGAACTCCTGAAGAGTTCTCCAAAGCACAAAAATGCTTAGAGTAGGAGTTTGGGATGTAAAATATCGGTAAAACAAGGTCTCAATCTGTCGGTTGAGCATTGTAGCTGGGATTCCATTAATTTCGTCAACTTTAAGGGTTTATACGTGATTAAATGGAGCACAATTATTGTTGTGCGATCTCTTACTTTTAAGATTGATCGGTTTACATCTCAACAAAGAAGATGTATCACTCTGTGGTATGTGTTACACTAAAGATGGGTATGGTACAGTAGCTGAAATATGCTATAATACATGATATTTAGTTTGTCGTAAACATGTAAGCCTAGTTCTACCCGACACAAATATTGAGACATTGGTCCGAAGAAAACTTTCTCATCTTCGTGGTACCTCTATGCTTGATCTTTTGCATAAAAGATCGCAGAATATCTCCCACAAATAAAAGCTAATCAGACTGTTTGAGTTTTTAATTTTTTAGCAGGTTTGTTAAAGCTACTAAATATCCTTCTAGTTAGTAGTCTGGTGGTAGAGGATACCTATTATTCCTCCGATCGATCACGATTGTTCATACAAAGCTAGTGAAGGATAAAATGTTGGCGCAATCAGAAGATCATTAAGAAATTGCACAAAAGAAGATCATACCAAGTTTTCTCGAGTAAAGGAAGCTACTGATGAAGATATTACACGATGGTTAGTGATCTCTATGTAGTATTATCGAGAATAATAATCAACTGAGAAGGCTACTCATCATGGGGAGTAAAGTCGTGGATGACTATGAATATTGGACAGTTTGGACTTTTACTTTGTACTCTTTTTCCTTTGTCAAGGTTTTTCCCACTGAGTTTTTTTTTTCTTGTCAAGGTTTTAATGAGGCATGCAAGTCCAATGTTTTTCGCAGTTGGAAATATTGTAATTTTTTTCCATCGTCTTGGTTTTGTCCCTTAGGGTTTTTCCGGGCAAGGTTTTAATGAGGCAACATCTGCGGACCAATCATTGTTCTGAGTACTCATGTTTTCTTACGTTCAGGTTTTGTCCCTCTGGGTATTCTTGACAAGGTTTTTAATGAGATAACAACTTAGAACGATGATAATCATCTAAAGAAATGTATATCCATAGATTTTCTAAAAGATGTGGTTATCAAGATAATCACATGGTTTAGTTTGGTTCAGGTTTTTATCGTACGCAGTTTTTCCTAACAAGATTTTAACGAAGCAAAATCAGCACCTTCGTCAATATCATCGTTGGCTTTCAGCATTCAATGGTTTTCTTGACAAAGTTTTATGAAGATGGCATGTTCACGACGTCAGCGAAGCTCGAAGCGGTTGCATCCTTTCGTTGGTTCTGTTTTTATCCTATTGGATTTTTATGTTAAAGTTTTTGACGAAACAACATTGCTGAAATGATGGTCATCTAAGAAAAAGTGTTATAAATCGGTATATATTGTGGATGCCTACATTTAGATGGTCCCACTTATGATTGTATGCATTTGACACAAATACATTTGGCGTGTCACGCAAGCTATTTAAGTGATGACTCTTATCACTTTGAACTTACTATATATATACCTGTTTTGGGTACTATGTTTTAGCGTGTGAAAACTTGAAAATCAATAAAGCAGATTTCCCTTCTCCTTTTTATCATCTCTTGTACATTAATTATATTTGTTTTGGTTAATCCATATTGGGTCGATGTTTACATAAAAATAATTTTGTTTTTCCTTACTTTTTTTTCAAATTTATATTTAATGTTTTCCCGATGGAGTAATGATTTTGATAGCCTATTAATTTGTTTATCAATTAGTGACATTTAACTTTATTCTTAACATATTTACAAATTAAAAGACTTTTATTATGTTTTTATCTATTTTCTATCCACTTTTTTTAAATTCCATCCACTCTACATAAATTATTTTTTATCTTACGATGATGTGGTTTGGGTGGGTGATAACCAAAATACATATTTTGACGACCAAGATGGATTATCATCATTTACCTCGAAGAATTGTGAGTGGACATTCACTCAGCGAATGTTAGCTTACTCAAGAGATATCCAAAGGTCCCAAGTTGATAGTGTACTGTAATGGACACCGGAGATAGAAAATTAATGTGATTCTTCTCTAAAAGCATTGATGCACAAAGGCAGGCAATTTGTACCAGTTTTTCTTAGAACACAGACATGCATTATTTCTTGGGTCTACTGTTTCATTTGTCATGGTCAAGACTCATCATGACTTCTTCTAACATGGAGATGGGTATTCTGAGCTAGCGATGGTATTGCTCGTTGTAACCATCATGCTTTAATATTGATCGAGTACTATATAGTATTACTTTCATAAAAAAAATATTACCTCTGTTTCAGTAAAAATGTTACTATCACTTTTTCATTTTAGTCTAATTTTAGATTAAAATAAATATATGATAGTAACACTTTTGTTGAAACGGAGGAAGTAGTATCTTTTATGGTTCTTCTGCCAAAGGAATTTCCACGACCAAACACGCTACGACAAATTTTTTTCAACATCATAAGTCTCAGTGGCAACGAGAAGTTTAATTTCATTTGGAGGCTTAAAATTCCAGCCAGAAAACCGATTAAAATAAAAATAAATTTCCAGCCAAAATCATGGTGCATATTATGACAGATCTTCCTCCAGGGATTATTTGCTAAGAAAAGGTATGGACGTGCCCAGTGCCTGCTTATTTTGTAAGAGAGTGAAACTACTAAGCATTTACTACTTCTTTATTCAACTTTTTTTTTCGTATGGAAAATGCTTCTTTGTTCAACGACCAAGCTGTTTTGTCGTATTTCATCAATGAACTTAGCCGGTTCTATACTATGCCGCATACTGTCGAAGTTATTGTTCTCGCTTGGCAATAGTTCTTAAGTCTCAAGCAATTCAAAAATCTTTGAAACATTCTTCCACCGGCTATCATGTGGATTTTATGGAGACAACGTAATTCTTGTATCTTTAATGGTAAATCTCAGACAGTTGTGCAGATTTTCAACATGATCAAATACACCATTTACTTTTGGGTTTCGGTTTTCGAAAACTTTGCTGACTTGATGGTTAATTAGAAGGCGCTACTTCAACCCCTTAATGCTTTCTGTAGTCTTCTTGGTTTTTCGTACAATCATGGTGTTACTATTTTATCCTGTACATTCCATCCTGTGGTGGTACTTTTTCTTGTACACTTCTTTTGTGATCTAATATATATTTTCTCGATCCATCCAAAAAAACTTACTTTCTACCCTTTCAACAAGAAACTTACTTTCTACCCTTTTAACCTTTAATTAATCATAACAATTCGTTTTCAAACTAATCGATGATAAGGTTCCCCGTTATGAAATGTGTATTTTTTTATGTTGGAAATAAAAATGATTTTATACTAAAATTAAGATTTTATTACTTAAAATAATTATGTTACTATAATTAACTTGATGGGTGTTAGGATCACTAGTCCAAACTTGGGTGGAATTATAGCCATCCATTTTCACTTCTTAGTGAATGAGAAACCTTTGGTTGTCCCACATTGGGCAAACCAAGGAGGAAGTTCATGCATTTTACCACAAACGTTCTATATAAGGAAAAAGAACTAGTGGATTGGATATGGACTTAGGAAATGGACTAGTGGGCAAATGCACACATGTGCGGTGCTTCGCACCGAAGCACCGCGGACCGCGGGCTTGCGGAGCTTGCGTGTGCTTGGCGCGACCCTTGGTGCGAGCCTTGGTGTGAGCCTTGGCGTGTGCCTTGCGAGTGCCTGCGAGTGCACACGTGTACCCATCAAATATTCAACGGGTTTATCTTAAAAATAAATATTTTACCGTTTTGAATTAAATGAAAAATAAAATCATAAATATTTTTTAATTAAAAATCTTAACGTTTTGTTTTAATGGGGATTTAATATTTCAAAATAAATTTTTCACCGTTTTAAAACTCAAAGGATTACTTCTCCTATAAAAGAACAACAATAGTAAGGTTTTCGTTTACCCCAGTCGCAGCCACTGTCCTGACGACTTTTCACCATCTTCCTGCTTTGTTGTGCGCAATAGTTTAAATTCTTTTTTCATCTTCTGTTAAGTTCACAACGGGCCAACGAGCTTTGCTAGCTGGGTTGGTATCAGGTGATTTTATCCTGAATTCAAATTTGTCACTTACAAGGTATAGCAGCATCTTCCTGAAGGTGTACCTGGCAATATTGAGTTAAGGGCAGTCTGTTGAACATGCGACTTCACCTCTCTGTGCTTGAGTGTGTGCTCTGTTTATTTCTAACCCTCCCTTAATCATCTTCAAGTTCTCTGTTATTTGTGTTTCTCTGTTACAGGAAGATTATTATCCAACAATCTTAACTCAATACCTGTGCAATCAACAAATCTTCTGTAACAATGGCAAAGACTGATGTTGAGAGACCTCAGAAGTTTTCTGGTAAGGATTTTAAGAGATGGCAATCGAAGATGCTCTTTTTCCTGAGTTTCCACATGCTTGATGAAGTAGTATTGAAACCGTATGACAAAGCTCTGGATACTCCTGAATCATCCAAGGAAAAAGATACTTGGACAAGAAATAATTATTTAACAAAAAATCATATTTTAAATTGCCTTGAAGACTCTCTGTATGATTTTTATAATGCTAAAGAGAATTTTACTGCTTTAAATTTATGGACTGCACTGCAAAAAAAATATGTAGCAGAAACTGCAGGAAGTAAAAAATTCCTGGTTGCACGCTTTTTGCAATACAAGATGATGAATGACAAGTCTGTAGTTGATCAGTTTCTGGAGTTGCAAAAAATAATAAATGAAATAATTGCTGAAGGAATGGAAATCTCTGAAACCTTTCAAGTCTCTGCTGTGATTGAAAAACTACCAAGTTCATGGGCCGAATACAAGAGAAGACTAAGGCATGAAACTGGTGAGATTACTATGAAGAACTGGGCAAGAAAATACAAGTTGAAGAGTTGTTGTGCTCAAAGGACAAGAATGTCTCTTCTGCAAGAGACATGTCAAACAAAGCTCATGTGATCGAACACAAGTTTGCTTCACTCAGTCTGGACCACAACAAGCGCAAGCCTGGCCCTCAAGGAAAAGGTAAATTTCAAAAACCAAAGTCTGCTATTGGTAAGATTAAGGGAGCTTGTTATGTCTGTGGTGTGTCTGGCCATATGGCAATGCATTGTAGAAAACGCAAAGATGCGAATTTTAAGAAACAAAATGTAAACCTAGCTGAAAGTAGTAAAAATGAATTTTCTGGCACGGTGTCTGAGGTGAATTTAGTTACCAATGTGAGGGACTGGTGGGTAGACTCTGGAGCTACCAAACATGTCTGCGGAAGCAAGGATATGTTCACCTCCTACCAGACAGTAGGAGATGGAGAAAAACTCTATATGGGTAATTCTTCTGCAGCACAAGTTGCAGGAAAAGGAAAGGTTTCGCTGAAGCTTTCTTCTGGGAAAATCCTCACATTGAATGAAGTGTTACATGTACCAGATATCTGCAAGAATCTCGTTTCAAGTGGTGTGCTAGATGACAAGGGATTTAAAATTATTTTTGAGTCTGGAAAAATGATTATCACTAAGGGTAGGGACTTTGTGGGAAAGGGCTATAAGGCTGAGGGCCTTTACAAATTTTCTGTAGTCTCTACTGAAATTAATAAAGTTGATTCTTCTTATGTTGTTGTCTCATTGAATATCTGGCATGGTAGACTTGGTCATGTAAATTATAATTCAATGAACAAATTGGCAATATCTGGCTGAATTCCAAAATTAAATTTGGAATATGAACATAAATGTGAAGTTTGTGTAGAATCAAAATATGCTAAGAAGCCTTTTCAGAAAAATGTCCACAGAGTTTCTAATCCCTTAGAGTTAATTCACACTGACTTAGTTGATATGAAATCAATCCAAACCAGAGGTGGAAAAAAATGGTTTGTTACCTTCACAGATGACTGTACTAGATACTGTCATATCTTCTTGCTTAAAGGAAAAGATGATGCTCTTGAAGCATTTAAATTATATAAATTAGAAGTAGAAAACCAGATGAATACCACCATTAAAACTGTTAGGTCTGATCGTGGGGGTGAATACGTAACCCCTATAGGAGACTTTTGTGCGCAACATGGCATTATTCATGAGGTAACTCCTCCTTATTCACCACAATCTAATGGTGTGGCTGAACGGAAAAATCGAACCCTTAAGGAGATGATGAATGCCATGTTAATCAGTTCAGGACTACCGGCGAACTTGTGGGGGGAGGCCGTCCTCTCAGCTTGCTATATCCTGAACAGAGTTCCCCTTAATGGAACAGAAAAATCACCGTATGAATTATATAAAGGCAAACAACCCTCTTATGGATACCTCAAAGTGTGGGGGTGTTTAGCCAAGGTCTCTATTCCTCCACCTAAGAGGACTAAAATAGGATCTAAAACCGTTGATTGTGTCTTTCTAGGATATCCCGAGCACACCACTGCCTATAGATTTATGGTTGTGAGTTCCGATAACTCGGAAATTGGAGTGAACACCATTTTGGAATCTAGAGATGCTTCGTTTTTTTAAAATATTTTTCCAATGAAAACTGAATCTCGCGTGATACGTGTAGATCATCTAGATGTCCTTTCTTCTAGCCATTCATTACCGGTAGAAGAAGATGAACCTGTTTATGAGCCAAGAAGAAGCAAAAGCCCTAGATTAGAAAAATCTTTTGGGCCAGACTTCATTACCTGTTTAGTTGAAACTGATCCAAAAACCTATAGAGAGGCCATGACTTCGTCTGAAGCTCCATGGTGGAAAGAATCCACTATTAGTGAGATGGATTCTATTGTTCAGAATGAGACCTGGGAAATAGTATATTTACCTCCAGGGTGCAAAACCATAGGTTGTAAATGGATTTTTAAGAGAAAACGTAAGGTTGATGGAACCGTGGAAAAATATAAAGCTAGACTTGTAGCTAAAGGCTATAAACAAATAGAAGGTGTAGATTTCTTTGACACTTATTCACCTGTCACTAGAATTACTTCAATTAGGTTGCTAATTGCAATTGCTGGAATCCATAACCTAGAGATACATCAAATGGATGTAAAAACTGCTTTTCTAAATGGTGAATTAGATGAAGAAATCTATATGGATCAACCCGAGGGTTTTGTGGTGAAGGGTTATGAAAAGAAGGTGTGTAGACTTAAAAAGTCTTTATATGGCTTGAAGCAAGCACCTAAACAATGGCATGAAAAATTTGATCATGTAATGTTCTCTAGTGGTTTTAAAATAATTGAAGCTGACAAATGTGTTTACACTAAATCTGTCAACGATGCTTGTGTGATGGTATGCCTGTATGTTGATGATATGCTTATACTAGGTACAACCTTAGAAATCATTAATTCCACTAAGAACATGTTGAATGAGAACTTTGACATGAAAGACTTAGGTTCTGCTGATGTAATCCTAGGGATGAAAATTAGAAAGGAGTCTAATGGCTTCAGTCTCAGTCAATCTCATTATGTTGAGTCAGTTCTGAAGAAATTTAACCAGTTTGATAGTAAACCAGCAAGTACTCCTTTTGACCCTTCTTGTAGACTCAAGAAAAACAAAGGCAATGGAGTCTCGCAACTTGAATATTCACGTGTCATAGGAAGTATGATGTACTTAATGAACTGCATGAGACCAGACATTGCCTATGCAGTGAGTAGACTAAGTAGGTATACCTATAATCCAGGGCAAGAGCATTGGGATGCACTTTTCAGAGTGCTGAGGTATCTTAAATACACTTTAAACTTTCGGTTGAGTTATGAGAGATACCCCTGCTGTTCTGGAAGGATACTGTGATGCAAACTGGATAGCAGACTCATAGGAGTCTAAGTCTACGAGTGGATACGTTTTCACTCTAGGCTGTGGAGCAGTGTCTTGGAAGAGTTCCAAACAGACCTGTATCGCTCGATCCACTATGGAATCCGATTTTATAGCGTTAGATAAAGCAGGAGAGGAAGCCGCTTGGCTAAGATGCTTTTTAGAAGACATTCCTCTCTGGCATAGGCCTGTGCCAGATGTATCTATACATTGTGATAATCAAGCTGCAATAGCTAATGCTAAAAACAACAACTATAATGGAAAATCTATTCATATAAGGAGAAGACACAATTCTCTAAAACAACTAATCTCAACTGGCGTTATTTCTGTTGACTTTGTGAGGTATAAGGAGAATATCGCGGACCCTTTGACGAAAGGCTTGTCCAAGGAGATAGTTAGTAATGCATCGAGGGGGATGGGACTTAAGCTCATCAATTAAAACTTGCCATGAAGGATACTCAACCTTGCTGACGGGAGATCCCAAGATCAAGGTTTTGAATGAGACAACTAATTTGTGGCGGGTAAAAATTAAACACTATCAGAGAATTATTTTCTCTGTCCCTTCCCTATGGTGTAGACGTGATAGTGTGACTGGAAGTGAGGATGACTTAGAGTAAAGTCTTAATGAGTTCTATAGTTTCAATTTAAGATTGAAATGGGGTGTAGCAGTTAACACTCTTGATATAACTCACCTATCTAAATGAGGAAGTGGGTCGCTTCCTATGAGAACTGAGCTGATTCTCTAGAGCATTCTGAGAAATGGGATACGTCCAGGGCCAAAAGGGACACAACGGCGTGAACTTAACAGCATTTTAAGAGATATCTCGCGTAAGGAGTTATTGAAGAATTACAGTAAACGATGGCAGTTCAAGACATCACGTTCACTGACCATCAAGTAGTTCCGGTGCTTCACACTAAGCAAAGGTTCAATTCCAAATGGTCACCTATTGCTTAAGAGGTATTTCACGTTTTTTCGTTTTTCCGATTTTTCGGTTTCGTCATTCATGTGGGGGATTGTTGGAAATAAAAATGGTTTTATACTAAAATTAAGATTTTATTATTTTAAATAATTTTGTTACTATAATTAACTTGATGGGTGTTAGGATCACTAGTCCAAACTTGGGTGGAATTATAGCCATCCATTTTCACTTCTTAGTGAATGAGAAACCTTTGGTTGTCCCACATTGGGCAAACCAAGGAGGAAGTTCATGCATTTTATCACAAACGTTCTATTTAAGGAAAAAGAACTAGTGGATTGGATATGGACTTAGGAAATGGACTAGTGGGCAAATGCACACATGTGCGGTGCTTCGCACCGAAGCACCGCGGACCACAGGCTTGCGGAGCTTTCGTGTGCTTTTGCGTCTGCTTGGCGTGAGCCTTGGCGCGACCCTTGGTGCGACCCTTAGTGCGACCCTTGGCGTGACCCTTGGTGCGACCCTTGGTGCGACCCTTGGTGTGACCATTGGTGTGACCATTGGTGCGAGCCTTGGTGCGAGCCTTGGTGTGACCATTGGTGTGAGCCTTGGTGTGACCATTGGTGCGAGCCTTGGTGTGACCATTGGTGTGAGCTTTGGCGTGAGCCTTGGCGTGACCATTGGTGTGAGCCTTGGCGTGACCATTGGCGTGAGCCTTGGTGTGAGCCTTGGCGTGACCCTTGGCGTGACTCAAAGGATTACTTCTCCTATAAAAGAACAACAATACTAAGGTTTTCGTTTACCCCAGTCACAGCCACTGTCCTGACGACTTTTCACCATCTTCCTGCTTTGTTGTGCGCAATTGTTTAAATTCTTTTTTCATCTTCTGTTAAGTTCACAACGGGCCAACGAGCTTTGCTAGCTGGGTTGGTATCAGGTGATTTTATCCTGAATTCAAATTTGTCACTTACAAGGTATAGCAGCATCTTCCTGAAGGTGTACCTGGCAAATATTGAGTTAAGGGCAGTCTGTTGAACATGCGACTTCACCTCTCTGTGCTTGAGTGTGTGCTCTGTTTATTTCTAACCCTCCCTTAATCATCTTCAAGTTCTCTGTTATTTGTGTTTCACTGTTACAGGAAGATTATTATCCAACATTTTATTATAATTGTAATTATAATCCGTTGGATATAATCTCAAAGGTTCACTATCCAACAATAAAAAATCACACAATACAAAATGTTCACAAAAGCTTCATTTGAAATTAACTGTTTAAACTATCCTTCTGCAATTTCAGAGAGAGAAAATAACCGCCTTTTATTTATCTCTTCTCAACGAACATTTCCTCATTTATCACTTCGTAACAACATATACTGTCCATCTCCGCTTCTTCAACCTTCTCTTCTCTTCACTCAAAAATCTAAATCTCATATCTGAAATCAATTTCAATTCCAATTCTCTATTCTTCTTACTTCACAAATCTCTGATCTGAAACTAATTTTACGAACTGAATAAACAAAAACCTAACCTAAAATCGAAACAAATCACTGAACAAAATCAAAAATGGTGAAGAAACAAGAGAAAAAGAAAGATGAAAAGATCGATAAAAAAAATTTAAAAAACAGTGAAGAAATAAGAGAAAAAGAAAAATAAAAAGATCAACAAAAAGCTTAAGAATACTGTCGAAGATTCTCCAAAAGGTAAATCGAAGTTTCATTGTTCTTCAGTGATTATTTATGGTTGAAAATCAATATGCGTCAATGATTTTTAGTTTCGCAATTTTGGTTTCATCAATGAATTTGCATAATTAGGTTTTATATCTTATCATCTGTTTGTATCATAAATTAGGTTTAGGTTTCATCTGTTTTGAAATCACTGGTTTCATAAGTAGGTTTCAATTACATTTGTTTTCACCTTATTTATTCACGGTTCAATTATGTTTTGGCAATTATGTTCAGTTTTGGTTTCATCATTTTCACTGTATGGTTGAAACCAACTTTGTTGGTATTTTTTTTTACGTAATGGCTATTTTGATGGAACCGAAATTGGTTTCATTATTTTCATTGTATGGTTGAAACCAACTCTATTGGTGTTTTTTTACTTAATGGCTATTTTGATGGAACCAAAATTGGTTTCATCATTTTCACTGTATGGTTGAAACCAACTCTGTAGGTGTTTTTTTACTTAATGACTATTTTGATGGAACCGAAATTGGTTTTATCGTTTTCATTGTATGGTTGAAACCAACTTTGTTGGTGCTTATGGTTTACTTCTGGTTTAACAATAGGGAAAAAAATAGTTACAAAACCGTATATGTGCTCGTTGCATCATTTATGTGCGGAGGCACCTTCCATAAAAGCTTTGATACAAAAAAAGAAAGAACTCATGAAGACCCTTGTTGCTTGTCCATTTTGGCGTTTATTCAAACCGTTCTATGAAGGTACACTGCAAGAAGATGAATTGAAGAAAAGGAAGAAAGCAATTCGGATGATCTTAGGTTCATATCATAAGAGTGAGAAACGTGTGAAACCAGATTGTTTCAAGTTAATGAGATAAAATAATATGATATTACAGACTACACCGGAACAATTCGTTGTGATTTTTGGTCTACAAATGATGAAGGATGTAGATATAGGCAAAGATGATGAGCTAAAGAAAAAGATAAACATGTTTACAACTGAGTACTTTAAGGGAGATAAGAAGATGAGGAAAACTAATATTTTGAAAGCTATGATGGAAACTGCATCGGATGAAACCAAAGCTGAAGACTTCGTCAAATTATTTGTCCTCTACCTCTTGGTTTCAATATTTGTCCCAAACAAAAGTGGGCAAAATTTGACTTTAAAATACTTATACCAAGTATTTGAGATGAATAAGGTTTCTTGGTCAGATGTTTTCCATGAGTATCTAATTGAGTCGATAATAAAAGCCGAACAAGTTGATGATGTATCTGGTTGCGTAATTTACCCATTGGTAAGTTAATTTTTGTTTCTTTTGATTCATAAGTTGTTGGTTTTTATTTTTCCCGAGTTTGATTACTAATTTGAATGTTGTTTCTTTTTTTTTCAGTATTGGTTTGCCGAGATGTCAAACATCACCTTAAGACAGGATGGAACCTAGATGGAATATGAAAGGCAGTAGTGAATAATTTTGAGGATCTTAGCAAAAAACCAGAAATTTTCTCAAAGGTAAAAGCAACAATAGTTCTTGTTTGTTTATACTTTTTAATGTCTGAGCCTTGAACCATGAACCCCTGAACCCTTAGGCATTGAACAAACATATCACAGATGTAAACAAAAATTATGGAACCAAAAAAAGTTCCATCATTTATTTGGTTCCACCTTATTCCAGATGATAAAAAATGATGGAACCAAGAAAAAGTTCCATCATTTATTTGGTTCCATCACTTTGCTGGAACAATGTTGGTTGCATATGTTTTTCGCCGAATAGTGGTTGACAAAACCAAAGATGATAATTTTGTTAATTTCAAGAATAATTACGTTCTTTATGTTTGTTATTACATGAAGAGTCTCTTGAAAGGAAATTTTCTGTCTGAAGCGCATATAAAACAAAAGGTGCAGAATATGAGGCCAAAGCTGGCCTGTAAGATCCTCCTTGATAAAGGTACAGACTATGAGGCCCAAGTTGTAATTTAAAGTTGACAGTTTTACTTTGCAATTAAAAGGATTGCAGTTTTAGTTTTATTTTCAGTTTAAAGTACTTGTGTAATGATTTCAGTTTTTGTTTCAGTTGGAATTGTTAGACATATTTGGTTTAAAATACTTGGAACTTTTATAAAAACATCTCAGTTTGTATGTTTATAAAGATCTCAGTTGATGGAACAAAAAGTTGAAACTAAAAAGTGTTTCAACATAATGCAGAAAAGCTAAAACCTTAGGCATAAACCTTTAGTCCTGAACACTTAGGCCTAAACCCTTAGGCATTGAGCCTTAAACCCTTAACCCCTGAACCCTTGAAAACCTTAGGCATTGAACATAAATATCACAAACGTAAAAGTTCCATCATATTCCAGATGAAAAAAAATGATGGAACCAAAAAAAATTTCATCATTTTTTAGTTCCATCATATTCCAGGTAAAAAATATATGATGGAACCAAAAAATGTTTCATCATTTTTTTGGTTCCAAAATATTCCAGATGAAAAAAGATGATGGAACCAAAAAAGGTTCCATCATTTTTTTGGTTCTATAATATTCCAGATGAAAAAAAAATGATTGAACCAAAACAAGTTCCATCATATTAAATATGAAAAAAATACTGAAGCATGTTACAAAATATGAAACCTATTTTGGTTCCAAAAAATTATAAAAGCCTGCAACTCAAACAAACTTAATCTAAAATTAAAAAAACTTGAAACACCTGCAGAAAATTAACATGTTTAAAAGAGAATAAATGAAAAAAAAAACAGTCAAAGAAAATATGAAACTGGTGTTTAAAACATATTGTAGTCGATGAAACTGAAAGTTTAAATGAAAACTGAAAGTCGATGAATTGTAGTCGAAATGACTTCACATCTGTCGCACAGGGCATGTCCTTCGGTTATAGGAAGTCAAAACATGGCAGCCACCACAAGTTCTCATTTTCTTCTTGGAAATTGAACTTGTATTATGAATTCTCTTCTTTTTCCTTGGATGACCTGATTATGGTAGAGTATCAGAACCAAGAACAACAAATTCTGGAGACACTATCGCAGGTTTTTCAACTGTGGAGACAAGATTAATTGCTCTTGCATATGATTCTCGGTAGAACTTTACTATAAAGTAGAACTCAACATACTTATACGAATCTTCTCCATTCAGCATGATACAACAGACATCATGGGCACAAGGGAAACTGTTAAGGCGCCAACGGTTGAAGAACATTTTTCTTTTTTGCAAATCGACCGTTTAAGCTAATGTCGAATGAACTTCAAAGACATATTACGATGACTTGGTGACACTGTATTGACGTCCATGCATCTTGTTGCTGTAGATCTCAATTTCAAATTATGGACATAAAGTTTCTCGCCACTTCAACGAGGTTGCACATTCCTCGCGACGTACACACATTTGATCCAAATGCTTCACTCTTATCTCATCAACCATGATGGCTATAGACTTCTCTCTCTCTTCAAGGATCCAACCATTGAAACTTTCAGCGATATTCGAACACAACCTACCATAACGACAACCCGGGAAATAAATACTTGCCCATTTATCAACCGGAGCTTTACTCAGATAATCTTGTAACTTCTGATTTTCGATTTGCATCAACTTCTCCCAATTCTCTGAAAAATCTGTATGTGTATTAGCATACACACATTTTTCAAACAATCCCAACACATAATTGTTATAAACCTTATTGGCCTTCGGCAAGTATGTATTGATATTATTTTCATATGCCAGAAACACCAACCATGAACAACTTCAGGGAATACAGCAGGAATTTGATTCACCAAATCACTACCTCGATCACTCACAAAAGTAAATTTTTTTCGAAAAGGAGAAAGGACTTCCTTCAAATTCTCTAAAAACCATTTCTCCAATGAAACCACAGAATAGGCTAAAGGATAGATTTCTGAAACATGAACACAGATAGAATAGGGAAAAAATGTTTCAGCATACAAATGATAAAACAAGCAGAAAAAAAAATGATGAAACCAACAAAATGTTTGAGAACGTTACCGCCATTCCCAGTTAGATCTGTTGCTGCCATGATATGACCAAGGTAGCTTTTCAAATGGGATGCATCAAATAATAATAAAGGACGACAGTAATTGAATCCATGAATGCATGCTCCAAAAGAAATAAACAATCTCTGAAATTTTTGAGTCCCATTTTCAACTTCCAAAAAAACACGAGATGCGGGATTGGTTTCAGTCAATTTGTTGGTATACCATTTCAAGTACATAAATGATTTCTCGTTCTCTCCCCATGTAATATTCAATGCATGCCTCTTCCATGTATATGCATAATAACGACTAATGTCAAATCCATACTCTCTTGTAAACTGAAACATAATATTCTTTTTCTTCTTCTTTGGATTCTGTTTAATATCATCGAGAATCAAGCTACTAATTAATTTCTTCGACACATGTGGTTTGTTAACAACTCCACCACCACAAATATTCTTCTTATTTAACTCCTTGATAATAAAAGGACTACATTCAACACCATAAATAGAAATAACATATATATACCATTCACATTTCTCCTCTTCTTTCTTAGCACAACATGCAGCAATCCTCAACTTCTCATTCCTTGTCGTCTTGAATGAATACCCAGATGATGCATGATATTTTAACAAATCAGATCGAACTTGTTGAACACCTCCTGGAAACACCTGATTAACACCCAAAAAAATACCTAACCAAATAGCAGACTTCAACGGTTCTTTCACTTTATTAGGGAAATCGTAATCAACTAAATTTGTAAGTCATGCATGCTCAAAAGGTATAATTCCTGAACTTCGTGGTTGCTCAAAAGGAATAATTCCCAAACTTCATGGTTGTTCAAAAGGTATAATTCCTGAACTTCCTGGACTAGAACACTCAGCTTTATGCCTTACATGTAACTCAAGAGATGAAAGCTTATTAAACAAATTCAAATAGAGCAACCGATTGGAGACCAAAATCACAATGGATAACCTTTTGCTTATCATTAACTATGTGAAAAGTTTCTATAGAAAAGAAGAGAATTGACACCAACTTGAACATAAACTATCCTTCAAATCAAAAAGAGATACTTATAGACCAATACGAAACGATAATGTATTCTCTTTGTGAGATATAACCGCGAGAATAAATTTCATAATCTACAAGACAAAAGTATGAAACCAAAAAAGGTTTCACAAGATGTGAATATAACCAACAACAACAAGAAAAATTGGTTTGAATAACAATAACAACATAACAATTTTTATTCCAATAGATTTGAATAAGAACATCAACAACATAACCCACAATACCGTATGGATTTGAGTTTCATAAAAAAATCAACTCGAAAATTAAAATTCAATAAAAAACAAAAGAAAAAATAATTAAATGAAAAGTTGAATTTAAGTTTCCGATGAATGATTCGACTACTACAATAGCTTAATTCGAAGAAGAAGAAGATGATCAAATTGGAAGGATAGATTGTAACTTCAATTGGATTCTTCAATTCAATATCTAATTTCAAACTAAAAATGATTCGAAGAAAAAACTAAAACTTTAAATTCTTTTATCTTTTTCAATTAAACTGAAACGATTACCCGATCTCTTTTTCAAATAAACTTTTAGTAACTGCTCTTCTCTTATTCAATCAAGTTGAACCTAAAAATTACTTTCTGAGTTGCAAATATTGATTAAACCGGCGTGAATATTTGAATGTTAGAACTGAAACCCTAAAAACTAAGACTAAACGAAGACGACGGCAAAGAAGATTTTCGATTCTCTCTGGATCTGTTTTTCTCGGAGAAGATCTGTTTTCTCTCTCTAAATATTTTCTTCCGCCAAAAATTTCCTTTTAAAAGCTTAAGAAATATATACAGAAGGGCAAAACTGTCATTTTGAAAAATAATAAAAACTGAATTTTAACCTTTAAATGGAAATGGGGGTTTTGTCTTATTTTTATTTCAAATGATTTTTATTTGTAAATAATAATATGAGAGGAGTTTTTGTACACCTAATTTGAACACCTTGGTGTTTTACTACTAGTTATGTTATAATTACAATTATATACGATACGATGAGTAGACCGCTTTATGAAGAAAAAAAGTAGCCTTTAATTAACGTTTAAACTTTTACAACGGTTAGGGTATAAGTAAATCAACGATTCACATTAATCGATCCATCGACGGTCGGTCTAGACCCTAATATATACCACTGACCAAATGGATATTAGCGACTCTCTAATTATGACAAGTAGTAAAACACCAAGGTGACCAAGCTTGGTGTACAAAAAATCCTCTCATATTATTATTTACAAATAAAAATCATTTGAAATAAAAATGAGACAAAGCCTCATTTCTATTTATAGTGTTTAAATTTAATTTTTATTACTTTTTAAAATGCCAGTCCTGCCCTTCCATATATTTTTCTTAAGCTTTCGAAAGGAAAGTTTTGGCGGAAGAAAATATTTAGAAAGAGAAAAACAGATATTCCCCGAGAAAAACAGGTCCAGGGAGAATCAAAAATCTTCTCCGGCGTCGTCTTCATTTTTTCTTAGTTTTTAGGGTTTTAGTTTTAACATTCAAAGATTCACGCCAGTTTAATCAATATTTGCAACACATAAAGTAATTTTTAGGTTCAATTTGATTGAATAAGATAAGAGCATCTATAAGATAAAAGTTTAATTGAAGAACAGATCTGTTATTCGTTTCAGTTTAATTGAAGAAGAGAAAAGAATTTACAGTTTCAGTTTGTTCTTCGAATCATTTTCAGTTTGTTCTTCGAATCATTTTCAGTTTGAAATTAGATACTGAATTGAAGAATCCAACTGAAGTTACAGTTTATTCTTCCAATTTGATCATCATCTTCTTCAAATTAAGCTATTGTAGTAGTCGAATCATTCATCGGACACACAAATTCAACTTTTTAGGTAATCATTTTTTCTTTTGTTTTTGATTGCATTTGAATTTTCGAGTTGATTTTGATTGTGAAACTCAAATCCATATGATATTTTTTGTTATGCTGTTGATGTTCTTATTCAAATCTATAGGAATGAAAAATTTTATGTTGTTACTGTTATTCAAACCAATTTTTGTTATTGTTGTTGTTGTTGTTGTTGTTGTTGTTGTTGATATTCACATCTAGTGAAACCTCTTTTGGTTTCATACTTTATCTTGTAGATCATGGAATCTGTTCTCGCAGTTATATCTCATAAAGAGGATACATTATCGTTTCGTATTGGTATACAAGCATCTGTTTTTGATTTGAAGGGTAGTATATGTTCAAGTTGGTGTAAATTTTCTCCCCTTTCTATAGAAATTTTTCACATAGTTGGTGATCAGCAAAAGGTTATCCATTGTGATTTTGATCTCCAATTGGTTTCTCTATTTACTTTGTTTAATAAGATTTCATCTCTTGAGTTACATGTAAGGCATATAGCTGAGCGTTCTAGTTCTAGTTCAGGAAGTTCAGGAATTATACCTTTTGAGCAACCATGAAGTTCAGGAATTATTCCTTTTGAGCAGCCATAAAGTTCAGGACTTATAACTTTTGAGCATGCAGGACTTACAAATTTAGCTGATTACGATATCCCTAATAAAGTGAAAGAACTGTTGAAGTATGCGTTTTGGTTAGGTATTTTTCAGGGTGTTAATCAGGTGTTTCCGGGAGGTGTTCATTTCGACCTGGGTATTCATTCAAGACGACAAGGAATGAGAAGTTGAGGATTGTTGCATGTTGTGGTAAGAAAAAAGATGAGAAATGTGAATGGCATATATATGTTGTTTCTATTGATGGTGTTGAAGGTAGTCCTCTTATTATCAAGGAGTTAAATAAGAAGCATATTTGTGGTGGTGGAGTTGTTAACAGACCACATGTTTCGAAGAAACTAATTAGTAACTTGATTCTCGATGAGATTAAACATAATCCAAAGAATAAGACGAAGGATATTATGAATTATTTTACAAGAGAGTATGGCTTTGATATTAGTCGTTATTATGCATATGCAGGGAAGAGGCATGCATTGAATATTACATGAGGAGAGAACGAGAAATCATTTATGTACTTGAAATGGTATACCAACAAATTGAATGAAACCAATCCTGGATCTCGTGTTGTTTTGGAAGTTGAAAATGGGACTCAAAATTTTCAGAGATTGTTTATTTCTTTCAGGGCATGCATTCATGGATTCAATTATTGTCGTAACTTTATTATTCCTTTATGCAACCCATTTGAAGAGCAAATACCTTGGTCATATCATGGAAGCAACAGGTCTAATCGGAAATGACGTAAGGTTATCAAACATTCTGTTGGGTTCATTATTATTTTTTCCTGTTGGTTTCATCATTTGTTTCTGTTTGTTTTATCATTCGTATGCTGAAACCTTTTTTCCTGTTCTGTTTGTGTTCATGTTTCAGAAATCTATCCTTTAGCTTATGTTGTGGTTTCATCGGAAAATGATGCGAACTGGAAATCATTTTTGGATAATTTGAAGGAAGTCCTTTCTCCTATGCGAAAAAAGATAAATTTTGTGAGTGATCGAGGTAGTTGTTTGGTGAATCAAATTCTTGTTGTATTCCCTGATGTCGCTCATGGTTGGTGTTTCTAGTATATGAAAAATAATATCAATACATACTTGCTGAAAGATAATAAGGGTTATAATAATTATGTGTTGGGATTGTTTGAAAAATATGCGTATGCTAATACACATACAAATTTTTCAGAGAATTGGCAGAAGTAGATGCAGGTAAAAAATAAGAAGTTACAAGATTATATGAGTAGAGCCCCGATTGATAAATGGGCAAGAGTTTATTTCCCAGGTCGTCGTTATGGTAGGTTGTGTTCGAATATCGCTGAGAGTTTCAATGGTTGGATCCTTGCAGAGAGAGAGAAGCCTATAACCATCATGGTTGATGAGATCAGAGTGAAGCATATGGATCAAGTATGTGTACGTCGCGAGGAATGTGCAACCTTATTGAAGTGGTGAGAAACTTTATGTCCATAATTTGAAATTGAGCTCTACAACAACAAGATGCATGGACGTGAATACAGTGTCACCAAGTCATCATAATATGTGTTTGAAGTTCATTCGACATTAGCACAAGCGGTCGACTTACAAAGAAGAACATGTTCTTGCAACCGTTGGCGCATCAATAGTTTCCCTTATGCACATCCTTTCCGTTGTATCATGCTGAATGGAGAAGATCCGTATAAGTATGTCAATTTCTACTTTACAGTAAAGTTCTACCGAGAATTATATGCAAGAGCAATTTATCAATTCCCCATAGTCGAAAAGCATGTGATAGTGTCTCCAAAATATGTAGTTCTTGGTCCTGATACTCTACCACAATCAGGTCGTCCAAGGAAGAAGAAGAGAATTCCTAATACAGGTTCAATTCCCATGAAGAAGATGATAACTTGTGGTGGATGCTATGTTTTGACTACCAATAATCGAAGGACATGCCCTGCATGATAGATGTGAAGTCATTTCGACTACAATTCATCGACTTTCATTTTCCGTTTTCATTTAGACTACAATATGTTTTAAACATCAGTTTCGTATTTTCTTTGACTGTTTTAAACATCAGTTTCATGTTTGTTTAATTTTAGATTAAGTTTGTCAGAGTTGCAGGATTTTATAACCTAGCTTAATTGGGGGCTTGTTAGAAATAATAGCGGTTGGATGAAAAGACAAAATAAGATCATTCAATAGTAATACCCTTTACCCCTTAGCTATATGTTTTCATAAATAGCTAAACTACCCTTATATGATTAGTCATAATATGTGATTAGTTTAGTTAATTAATTAGATTAGATTAGTTATACAGATTATGGTTAGGAATAAAATTAGAGAAAGTTTTTGTTTTGTTTTATGAATAGAGAGGAAGAGGGGCTTTTGGAGGTTTTGGAGGGAAAAAAAGTGAAAACCTAGGGTTTTGAGAGATGAGTGATTCTAGTGGAAACATTGATGTTGGAGAAGCTTCAAATAACAAGGATGATTGTATTGAGTTAGATTCTCAGTTAGATTGGATATATAACGTTGATTGATATATAAAGCCGAAAATGGGGGTGCAAATGAAGAACCTCAAGCTCAAAATGAAGAAACCAAAGCTCATAATGAAGAACCCATAGCCCCAAACACACAGGTAAACTACCAATAACTTATGAATAGTCGAAATTTTCGTTAAATTCGTCGAATCATAGTGGTAAATAAAAGACACATCGTATATGTCGGCATGGTCGTGAGGCTAGGACTTTGATGACTCTTCAAAGGTCGTCAAGGTCATAACATAAAACACCGACGACACTGATCTGCAACTTTACCAATCTATGAAAAATCGTCATGCTCCAACGAATGACAATGACGACCCTTACCTGCAACTTTGCTCATTAAGGGTCGTAGCTGTAATATGTTTATAACATGACGACTGTTCAAGTTCAAAAATTCCTATATGAAAAAAAGTGTTAGAGTCGCATCGGTTCGTACCATTTACCATAACGACTCTAACAATTTTATTTTTTTTTTCGTCATTGTCTGTATTTAAAACCTTGGTGACTCTATTTGGGAATTTCTTGATTTTTGCTTGTGTAAAATAATTGATCGTAAAATCATTTCATTGAATCGATAAGGCATACATCTTTCATAGTGTTACATTAAAGGAAATGAAATAGAATAGATAATTATATTACACTTAAACACTTAATCATATAGGTAGAAATCATAGGTACTTTCTTCCAAAATACGATAGCAATCCTCATGCTTAAATTTTTTGCCATGGATAGTTTCATATCCGTTGAGAGTCATCTTCCACTGGAAAAAAAAATCAATTGTAAGTTTATATATTTGAAAACTATTTTTGATGAACGACTTATTGATTGACATACTTACTCTTGTCACACTGGATATTGTGGGATGAGCTTCCTTTACAACTTTCATTTCCTGTTTCAAAGCTTCCAATCGTTGAAACAGCTCCTCGAACATTTTCTTAATGCCTTTGAATGTCCTACAATTACGATTTTCTTTTAATCCCACAAAAATCTTAAACAAACGCTTCCACCAAGAATCGGATGTTTGATCCATGATATCTTCATTAAAGACTTTGTTACTTTGGGTAATGTACATTCTATCGTAGTCGTGCTTGGTGATCGTAACCCACGCTTTAACAATTGTAACATCTTTATCGGTAGTGTATGGAGTAACCATATTTAGTGCTTGAAAGGGACGAGTGAGAATGATAATAGATATGAGAATGAAAGAGATAGGTTAGAATGAGAATGAGAATGAAAGGGATAGGTTTCCTTTTATAGATTTTAATTACCCAACGGCTAGTTTTTCAAAATTCAAAATTTGCCATAACTGCTTCAAGGGTCGTCATTATCGTATTGTAAAACCTTAACGACCCTTATAACTATCCGTTGAGAGTCCGAACCGTATTTCTTGGAAGTCAACAAAAGCAATAAATGTTTCTAGTGTCGTCACAGTCGTGTTGTTTACCATGAAGACATCTTAGGGTTGACATGATATGAATTGTCAGTGGTTAGAGTCGTTAACCTACTAAAACATAGATTGACGACTCTAACCTTAGTCGTCATTGTCAATAGTTTGACACCATAACGACCCATCTCATTGTGTTTTTCTATATCTGTTTTTTTCTTTCTTTGTAGGTGGTTGAACAACTAAGCGATGAACTTGAACCAATGTCTCAGATAGGTATGAATACTTCCTGATGCGTGTCGTTTGCGCACAAATTAATTTAAATATTTCCCACTAATACTAACAGGTAATATAACGGTAGTAAGGATCGTTCCAACGAGGAGCTGTGAATTGTTATTTGTCTTTGACTTCTTATGTAACCAAGATGGGATTGTAGAAAATTAAGCTAAAGTAAACTAACAAAATAAAATAAAAATAAAGTAAATAAAGATTGAGATCAAAGTGAGAAAATACTGATTAGGGGTTTCATCTTCCGTCACCAAACAAACTCTTCAATCGATTAGAGATAACATTCAATCCTTTTCGTACCAATAACCATAGAGCATCCTGTCGCAGGCTTACTCAGACAAAACTCCTTGTATCATCAAATGCGCAAGAGCCACTCTTTGAATCCTTCTCAATGAATAACTTGGCGCAAGAGCCACTCAAGTTTAACCCAATGAAATCAATGGTCTTCGTGATTGAGGTTATTCTAAGCAATCTTGCGCAAGAGCCACACATATTTAACCTAGGTTAAGCTTCTACATATAATCGCATTGCAACATCCCATCGTTAACAACTATGTTGTGCTACTTGTGATTAGAGTTCTTCGACAATTCCGGATCTCAAACCCTATTCTAGCTTTAGATATGAACACATGATCATTCAATTTGCAACTTGAACGATCAAGTCTTCAATCATACATGGCAATATAAACAGTAGAACATAAGCGATAAAAGAGATCATTAACATTAAAACTAACCTGCAAGATTGATTTACATGTCTAGGACTTCCAACTACATCCTCAACCAATAGAACAAAGTTACCTACTCATGGATTTACTAAAACCCATGAAAAATATATAAAGAAGAAGAATGGTTTCCCCCTAAGGGGAAAACCCTAGGTTTTTGATGTAGAAGATGTGATATGGAATATAAATCTATAGATGTTAAAGATGTATTGTTTGAGCCTTAGACGTCTTCTTTTATAGCCTTCAATGCTTGGACATCAAATATCTTTTCCTTCTAGGGTTTAGAATCCTTCTGGGACCATGTTTCCTTGATTTAGGAGTCAAAAATATTTCTTAGAAGTTGCTTACGTCGAGCCATAATCGGTTGACTCAATCTCCATGTTATCTACAGATTGTTGGAGCTCAAAACGAATTTTTTCTGTACCCGAAACTTCCTATAATCGGTAGATAAATTTCCCTGTTATCTACCGATTATTTTGCTGAGTGTTTCACTATTTTATTTCGACTGTTTTGTTCATAACTTCCTCATTGAACTTGGAATGACCTCATTATTTTTGCGTTCACCTCGTATTATCGTTCTCTTCAAAATGGTATTAGGAACTCCTGTATTTGAATGAGTTGAGTTTGGTCTTTGGCCCTTCTCCATTGGCAGAACTTGACTTCCTTGTTCATTTCGTGTCGTAATGAATTCCTTTCTTCTTCTTTGGTTGAATACACTTCAAAACTCCCGAGAAACTCATAAAAAAACAAAATCAAAGCATAATGATATCAAAACTATCAACAAATCAATGAATTAGAGTATCCAACCAATGCAATATTGCACATATCACTTCCCACCACTATATGACTGACATGGTATGTGATCTACCCTTTGAATTGATATATGTTCTCAAATAGTTTGACTAGTCTTCTCGTCAACATAAGTATATTTCTCATAAAATCAAATTTGGGAAATGTAGACATGGGAAACTAAGGCGAAGGAATAAAAATGGGTTATCTCAAAGGCCAAAGAGAAAATATGCATGTTGGTTCAAAACAACCAAGTCACGGCTAAAAAGTTTGAGATGATTTACGAGAGATCTCGGCTACGTGTAAGCTACAAAGAAAAGGGCTACAAATAGGAGAAAAAGACGATGAGGGTCTACAACTCAAATACAAAAAAGTGTGGGTGTCCGTTTAAGATTATATTTAATAGTAACTTTGAAGGTGGTCGATGGAGATTGGGGAGTGTTCCCGATGGTCGTCATAACCATCCGTTGCCCCAGAGTTTGAATTGACACACTGCATATTCCCGGTTGAAACCACATGAGATGGACACGGTCTGGAAGATGAAGGGAAGTAGACCTCTTAATATCATGAATAAGATAAAGTCAGATGATAAGGATAACTTGTCCAAACTTTCCACAATTTATGCCGCCAAAGCAACGCTCAAAAGAACCGAATGACATGGTAGACTAATCATGCAACAATCTCAGTGGTTAGCAGATAAGCTAGACTACGCAATGCAAACAAAGTTGGGTCCGGACAACAAAGTGTCTCATATTTTCCTTGCGCATCCGAAGATGGAGGCATTGGCTCAGTGTTTTTATCAGGTTTTGATGATAGATTGTACCTATAAGACCAATAGGTATAACATGTCGTTGAATATTTCCAGTCATACTTCAGACAAGCAACCGTTCACGGTGGCTTGGTGTTTTATGTAAAAAGAGGAAGAATAAGACTATATTTGGGCCTTGGAACAATTGAGGTTGATTTACCGCGGTGAAGAAACTCCAGGGGTTATAATTACCGATAGGGATATTGCATTGATGAAGGCCATTCCACATGTCTTTCCACTCGCACAATATTTTTTATGCACGTGGAACATCCAGTGCAATGTCCTTTCAAATTGCAGACTTCATATCCAAAATCCAAATCCAAAGACCGGTGCTCAGCGTTCGAAGGAGGAAGACGAGCGTTTAAGTCAACTTTCCAGAGAGGAATCAACGGAGGAGAAAATGAACAATACGGTGAAAAGGGAGAGAAATGGAAGCAATTTCTAATTGATTGGGACGATTTGGTTCATTCTACTACCGAGGTGAAGTTCTTTTCTAAGCTGTAAAAGTTTGATTGGAGCAAGGATCATAGGAAAGCGGTTGATTACTGCCAATATTCATGGTTACTCCATATAAGAAAAAGTTTGTGTATGCATGGACCAACAAATATAAACACTTCAAAAATGAGGCTACAAGTATGGCAGATGCATCATACGTTCGTCAAAAAACATCCTTGAAGAGAGTCTAAATGGGGATGTTGCGGTACATGAAGCTATTCACGAGCACGCCATGAATGATCATGAACGGATAATGACGCAAATGAAACATAGTAGAGACAGGTTTTACATGGCATATTCCAAGGATAAAGATTTGATGAGGGATATATATTACCAAGTGTCGGCATGTGCAATACACTATATGATGGGCGAACTTAAAAGATATATGGATCAACAGAAAGAAGGAATTTTGGTGCAATGTAATTGTACGATCTTGGCATGGCTCGACATCCCGTGTCGTCATAAGCTTGGTGAGTATAAGGATGTCACTCTGCTTGAGGATATTGATCCATTCTGGAGGAAACTTTTTTTAGTCCCAAGGCCCACAGGAGCATTTGATGAACAATTTGGAGACAGGGACCTTGGTCGCGCTATAAATGAAGTTTACCCTCAAATAAATTGCGCAAGAAGATAAATATTGGTTGCTAACTTATGGACGGTCTTCCGTCGATCTTTGGAGGTACAAGAGGAACCAACTAAGTAAAACTCATAAGGTAGACCAACCTCAAAAATATCATTCAGAGAACATGCGAATGACAAAAAGAGCCAAAAGAGCTGCACAAGAGATCCATCACGTCATGAGTATGTCGAAGCGGATTATAAGGAGTGTGAGAATACGGTTACACCGAAGAAAAGGGGTCGGACAAAAAAAGAAGTATGCACCCAAAGTGACCGAGAAGTGAAACCGAAGGTTTCTGCGATGCCATCGAAGCTACAGAGTGAAGGCCAGCAAAAATCACCATGCTGTTGAGTATGTGGTCGAGAGCCAACAAAGCCAAACAAGTGAAATGGTTACAATAAAAGGGAAAAAGGGAAATATGCATACCCCTATGGATTCACAAGGAAGGCCATATCGTGTTACTCATACTTTGTACGAAGAGTATACACAACAACTCCCTCATGTCATCTTAGATTACCTTGTATCCATCGACGACGACGACGGGTATGGAAATTGTGGTTTTCATGTTGCAACAGAACAATTAGGACATTTCAATAAAGTCGATGAGGAGAACGTCACCCAAATCCATTATGCAAGAACCAAAATGGCCGTAAAACTTGTTCAGGATAAGGAACTCTATATTTCGATGATGTTTGAAGGAGATAGAAACGACAAAGAAAACAAATTCAAGGAATTAGTGGCTTCTGTAAAAGGGCGGAAGGGGGCTAAGAAGGCCGGTTATAAGTTTTGGATGAAGATTCCTTACCCTGGACAGCTTCTGGCGGAAATATTCACCTGTATTGCTCATGTATTCTCCCCTGGGTTCCTTGGGGGCTCTTTGACATACGCACCCTCAAGAACTAGGTGTGAGCCAGCACTAAATAATAGAAGAATAATTATAGTAGATGTGAACAATAACCATTACATCGGTCTGAAGATAGAAGAAGAGTGTCATTTACCATTAATGAGCGTATATTGTTGGGGAAAGTCCTCTAAGGAGTGGATAAACCAATATGAGTATGGCATGAAACATGTGGAAGGTTTTAGATAATTTTCCATCAAAGGTTGATTTTGGGGATGAATCTCCAGCAAACCCTTAGGAGGATTTGTATATTTTGAACATTGTATGTTGAAGCACGCTTTTGGAAGACTGTCTTTTGAATTTGAACTTGTCTCTTTGTATTTTGAAGAATGCTTAATGAATACAATCTGTATTATCTTGATTCATGTCAACCTCTTTAAACTAGTGTCGTCATTGTCAAAATGTATCGAGTCTAACGATACTAAAGTATTATGTGATTTTGTACAACAGTCGTCAGGGTTTATAGGTGTCGACCATAACGACTCATATATGCCATTATTTGGGTAGGTTGCAGTCATCATGGTCTACACCAACATACCCTGACAACCCTACCTAGTATTTCTTGATGTTTTTCTGGATGGGCTATTGTCCAAGAGTCGCATCGGTTCATTTTTAATACCATGACGAAAAACATGTTATATTATTTAGGGGGGTTTGGGTCGTCATGTTAGGTACCAATATACCATGTTGACCCTAGTTGCCAAAGTTATACAATTTCCTGGATGTTTTTGGGTGGTAGGGTCGTTAGTATGCTATTTCAGACCATGACGATTCTTATCATTGAAATGCCTAACTGGTCAGAGTTGAAGTCGCCAATCTGCTATTTTAGACCATGACGACCTTTAATATTGAAATAATTGCCTAACTGGTCATAATAGGAGTCGTCAACCTGCTATTTTCGACCATGACGACCCCAACCAAACCCATCATTAATTTTCCGTGGATGTTTTGGTGTGATAAGCTCGTATCGATTCACACAATAAACCAAAACGAATCAAGTATACCATTATGAGCAAGTTGCTTAGGGTCGTCATGGTCAATAACGATTTACCATAACGACTGTAGTTGCCAAAGTTGTAGTCGTAATCCTGCTTAGTTTTGACCAGGACGACATTCACATTTACAATCAAACTTGGAGAAATAACTATGTTTTAACAAACCAATCCACCACCACAACTACTATACTAAATTATTTTGTTCCTAACAAACGTAAAATCAAATTGTACATAAGAAATTTATAGACACATGAGTTCAAGTCTACTATCACAATGTCTTAAAAACAACATCGTTTCGACCACGACCTCGGTCACTTCCTTGTCTAGTTGATCTTCGGCTTCACTTTGCAGCATATTTTTGGCCCTCGTCGCCTTGGGTATCAACACCTTCTTGGATTACTTGAGTAGAACGTTTGCGAGACCTCTTATTTTCATTTGCCATATCAGTAAACATTTTGGAAGCATCAGGGTTTTCAATGTGTATCAACAAATCAATGTACCAAACTTGTTGGTCAGGTATCAATGCCTCTCCCTTGTCCTTCGAGAAACTCAGTCCATTGATCATAATATCCCTTCGATCTCTCTAAAACAAATAAATTACAATTGGGGTTAAGTGTATATATTAAAGAAAAAGAGAACAAGAAAGGCAAAAAAACTTACGACAAGCTTTAAAATTCTAGAGTCAGATCTTGTTACGGACCATAAAATTTTCGCTTTCAATGGGTCGGGTTTTGGCCCTTTGGCCATCTCCAACTTCCCGTCAATTTTTTTGGACCAATTCGATCTTACCAAGCAAATGTTCATCGATTTATCCGAAACTACTTTATAAGAAGGCAAACATAACCTTTATATATTTTCCTGGGTCATCGAATCTGTCAAACTACTTTATAATTTTGATATCATTTCTGATATTTATAGATACCAACATATAACATGAATTACCAAATTTGGTAACAATCATCTCTTATGAAACACCAAACTTCAGATACTGAGACTCTGCTGAACAGAAACCCCACTGATTTGAGGGTTAGGATTCTCTGAGCATATGTACTACACCATAGTACTCAAAAATCTCAAGAGGTCCGTTGTGAACTCAATTAGGACCTTCTGAGCATACATCCCATACTGTATACCCAGGGATCCCAAAAGAGTACATAATTTCGTAAAGGTTATCGGGTCCGACAAATGATTTACATCACTTCTATTGTGAGGTTCTCTTGGCACCGTTACATCTAACGGTCAGCGTTACAGTTAACGGTTTTCCAGATAGCCACCAATAGGTGGGAACTGCAGCTGGCCTGATAACACACATCGTACTGAACGGGTGAGGGGTGATCAGTCCCAGTATTATGGGTAGTCGGATACCAGCCACCGTTATATCTAACGGTCTTCCAGGTAGCCACCCGTAGGTGGGAACCCTAGTGGGCATGGAAACTCACAGTAGTAGATCAAGCTCAACCGATATCTTTTTCAGATGATATGAAGTATGTCTAAATGGCAACAACCATCTCCCAGTCTCATTTGGTGATATGAATTGGCATCCAACAATCACCCTCTGCTTCTCATCAGATGATATGAACAACCTCGAAGAGGTTACAATCGTCTCTCAAGGTAGCATGAACAATTACTGCAACTACCTCTTACTACCAAGGTTACAATTGTCTCCGAATGGATGGTATGAACTGCCAAGTAGGAACCAACCCTTTTTAGACGATATGAACAACCTCATGCAGTTGTGCTGAACCGCAAAGCGGCTGCCTATGTACCCTCCTCCATAGCTCGAAGGGATCAAACACGATCGTAGTCATCATCTGTTTATTTAGATAATATGAACTACCCTTATTAGTAACATTATCTCTTACAATGGATAGTATGAATTGTTCACAATGACAACAACTATCCCTTACCCAACTCCGTAACATGATGTCAGGCATAGGATATAAAAAGGAAATAATACGGTAGGGATCTTGGGGCAATGAAAGCAATTAGAGCAATTTAAGTATGTTAAAGAGGGGGTACCTAATTAAAGAGATTAAATGCGCTCTCAGTACCAATGGGAAAAGGGACCATGATATCAACATCCTACAAATCAATCCCAGCCAGTTTCATATCAAGCAAACACAACTACACCAAGCCAATAGCTCATATATTTATACCCGATGCCAATAATGTACAACGACAATAGAAGAGATAAATGTTCTAGTGCAAGTATGTCCAGTATAGTAAAGATATAATGAGTTGTTATGCATGGATCAAATATATGTACGGAGAAATGGTAAGCTTAATTTACCCTTAACCATGTAATTAAATACAACTGAAGTCTCACACAAGTAGAAATTATGAATTTACGTAACACCGTAAAACCAACTCATTCAAAAGTGTTAGTCATACATTATATCTTCTACTAATACAATTTTTCCGGCTCACAACACTACTTACCAAAATCAGTACATAACATCTAGATTCCTTTTTAAGATGCAAAGAAGAGAGTCTCACTTGCCGATCTAAAACAATAATGACAAACACGTATGTATGCACCGGGACTATTCACCGGCCACCATTATATAAAAGAACAATTCATTATCATTCACAAAATGCACAATTTCAAGTTGCCCATAAAGTTGCCGCAGACATATTAGACCACAACGAAAAACAAGTCCATTTAAATAACATAAACCGATCCAAGATCAGGCCATCACGAACATCTATGCTTCATAGATAAATACATACTTTTAATATACCAATAAGAAACAATATGTCAAGACCAACAAACCATTAAACACGAGCACCATTGTGAGATTAAAGTAAGAAAGTGGATAGCAAGTAAAGGATATTTTATGACTCTTGTCTGATTCTACACACTACCTTCCAAAATGTGAGAGTGAACTAAGTCTAATAATAATGCTTAACACATCTGTGGACAGAGATTAGTTACAACATCTCTTATTTACTATCAACTGTCTCCACTCTAAGCCAAATATTATACCTTAAAATGTACCGTAAGAAATGCTACTTCAAACTAAATCCTTTAATGTGTCTCATTTCCCAGCATACTTCAGCACAATATTTGACCACTTCTAAACAGAGTGTATACGGTGTTCAGGAAACCCTCATTTATTTCATTCTCATTTCCAACAAGATTTATATACTCGCATACCGGCATACCCCAGGATTGAAAACAGTGTTTATTAATGAAAAATGGCTTTTCTATGAGTGAATGCTAAGCCTTATTGTTCTAATAATTCATCCCCATACACAATAAAATTTATATATTTTTTTTAATCTAAATTATTTTATATGAAACCCAAAACAACCATTTCAATGAGTTAACAACCACTCCATCACTCTTATAGATCTTAAATTGTCCTTTATCGAACACGCACATCACCATTTAACAGTTTCAATCATGATTCAAGAATAAGATAACTATTTAAGATGTTTAGTCCCTACATTTTACAGTGTACATAGTACCACACATAACATATACGTACACAATCCATAGCCAAAGAGAAATATGAGACTACTATCTACGTGTCAAAGCTGTGTATTTCTTTCCTAAATAAACACAAGAGGATACGTATATATGAGATAAATCCAAGACACTAATATTATCAAGTATCTGATATCCTAAACAATGGGTAGCCATTTAAGTATTTGTTTTTCTTATACAAAGCTCAATACAACATGCATACCTAAGGATATCTAATAAAAGAAATGGATATATAAGGTTTCCATTCACATCATGATACATAACCACATGACATCATGCAATTTAGGAACATAAAGTGACATGCAATCAGACAACATATCCGTTGAACTTAAAGTGATTCTTAACTATCATAAGAACAAATGGACTAAAAGAAAATAGAGAACTTGTGCCAACTTAATTATGTGCCGAAGAGATAAAAATGTAGCAAGTAAATCTACTTGTTGAGCAATTTAATTGAATGTTGTGCAAACCTTTTTGATATGAAAATCTCTTGGGACTTTTGTCGAACAGATTGTGGGTGTCTTGCTGCTGGTGAAGAGGTGAGTTTATTATGGTATGTCTAGCCTCTAATTATTGTTCTCCTTCCCTGCAAAACTCAAATTGGTAGACAACCCAAAGCCTTAAATATTCACAAATGATGAAAATTATCAACATCCATAGCCATTTACTAAAGAACCTAACAACATCAATACCATTAAGAAGAATCAAGTGCACAACACTAAGAATTGACTAAAATGTCATGATATAAAGATGTGGCCTTGTCATCTAGATTAATGTCACAAGACAAACAAAAAAATTTAAGAAATACAGCTGCACTTCAAACTAAGAAAAGTATTGTTCTTTGAAGCTTTTTCTTAAACAGTTGGAATGCAGTTTCGATGCTTGCCAAAGGTGTGTTTCTGCTATTTGTTTGTCTCCCTTTTATTGCTTAATCTTCCCAAATTGATTTAACAATCCCTGCGAACCCATTCTTGCTACACCTCTTCTCATGGTTTAACTTCATCTTAATCAGTTGAATGAGAAACCGATTACCTTAAGAAAATTCCCAATTTGAAGATTAGCAAGAATAGAAATCGTTATGACCAATTTAAGAAACCAACCCACATGAACAACGCCAGAAAATCGATGTAACCATATCTCCAAATAACTCAATAATTTCCATTTTCAGTCATGTTCTTCAAACTTTCACAGAAATGGAGGAAAAAAATCACTCGTGAAAGCAAAGAGGAAAAAGGGAAAAAAAGGGGTAAATCCCAAACCTAATTACCTTATTTTTATCACCGGTTATGAAAAGACCAGAGTGCCCCTGACACCCTCTCCATCTGACATGTGTTAACCATGCTCAAAATGTCTAGTGGTTTCAATAGTACCTACTAATCATGCACACTAATATTACTAAGGGACACCCTATTCAGTTAAACTTGTGGGAAAAAATATGGGACTTACAGTTCTAGTGTCGGGTGCCGGAGTAGAAGAAGAAGAAGAAGAAGTAGAAGCTTTGTTGCTTTTCTTCCCACGAGAATCTATCTGTATCACACGACCATGGGAGAACTTTCGGTACTATTCCAAGTAACCCTCCTTTGTCTCACATCCATTATTCACATGATCCCAAAAAGAGATGTCTACCAAATTAGCATATCTATTATCCCAATTACGGGTCTCTGGCAGAGGTTCGTAAACCACCTCAATACTAGAAACATCGTACTTGCATTCATCAACTTTGAGTTGGAATTTAGGTTTATAATCCTTCACTCGTGGTTCTTGAATATACCCAAGCTGCCGCATTACTCTCGACGGATCATACATTGAGAATCCTTTAGGGTGAAACAAAGGGCTATTGTAAAATAGACATCTTGCCTTCTATCAACTCTCTCTCCTACATATGGATCAAATACTACATCTTTGGCTGTCATGTTGTCCAAACTTTGACGCATGGATAACAACTGTCTCTTATGAAACTTCTCTTGACCCCCACTGAACGTGTATTTCAATCCTATTGGTTGAGCACCGGCCCAACCCACCTTCTTTTTAACGTTGTCTTTGACCAATGAAGGAAAATATTCGTAAATCCACACCTACACAAGCATCAAAACAATGAAACCGATATTCATCAAGGATGTGATTGAAAAAGAATAATAATTCATCCAACAAACAAATATGATCACTTCAATCACCTGGAGTAGACTAGTATTCTTGTTTATTTGAGATGTTCATTCTCTAGATGCTTTCGTTAGCTCGTCATTCACGTGTGCGACGACGACACTCCCCCACGAGTACTTATTCACATCTTCCCAAGGATGCAAGAGCGGCAGATAGTTGGTGATGACCCTGTTTCTTTTGCTGTCGGGAAACACAACAACCACTAGCACGTACAACAGATAAGAAGCCACGAAAGTATGAACTTCAACCTTAGGTAGGGAACCATTATCTCTTTCCTTTTGTAGGGACCCAGCATATGAGTGCCTCAATTCCAACAGGTTAAAATATCTCTTCAGATAACTTTCCCCCTTGACTAACTTGGACTTCGTCGTGGCTTTATCCCAACCAAACAAGGAATTGGTCAATTCATAAATATCACTCCAAAGAAGTTTGAACTTGAAGCTGTCTCCATTGGATTTTCCTTCGACCTGCATCCCTAAAATCTGCTCTGCATCATCAGGAGTTATATTCATCTCGTCAAAATGGAATTAGAGGCAATCTACTACAGGGTAAAACCTCTCACAGAAGCAAGATACCGCGACCCTTTCATACGCAAACACAGAGTTCCGTACGGCAGGATACAAACCAGAGTTATCTATTAGCTCTTTAACTTTTGGACATTCATCTTCTAGTTTCCATAACTTCATTTTTGCATAGGAAGACTGGAGTCTGAAAAGACGTACGACGTTGGTATGATCCTACAAAATGGAGGCAAAATAAGGAGAAAATAACTGAGTCAACAAACAAATTAATAATAAGAAGTTAAAAAGCAAAAGTTGAGATTGTTACGATGGTCTGGTGGATGGTACGAGCCCATGAGTCGGGATATTCAAATAGAACCTTTTATCCATCTAAGGGTAAGCCTTCCACATTTCGACCGCGTTCTTTATCCAAGATCAAGTGGTGTTTGGGAACGTACCTCACAGGTGGGGCTATTTCCTTGCCGTTGCCCTTGTCCTTGGCTTGTACCTCTTATTGCGCCTCTTCTTGTACCTCTTCTTGCGCCTTTTCTTATACCTCTTTTTCCTCCTTCCCATCGTTATCATCACCATCACCATCACTATCATCATCACCACCACCACCACCAGACCCAGACCCACCAGCATCACTAGACCCACCAACACCACCACTACCAACATTGTTGTCATCAAATTCATCTTTGGTTTGTTCATTTTTATTGTCTGAAGTCACAGATGGAACAGATGAGGCAGAAGAAGGAGGAGTGGGTACATGTTTACCTTTTCCTTTCTTTGTCTTTTTAACCCAACTAAATTACAAAATACGTAAAAATCAATAAGTCAGAACCAATAATCTCATACTTAGTCATAGAGTCGTCATGGTCTACATTGTCGATGGTAACGACCCAAGATAATACAATAACGATACAATATTTGTACAATGTCGAACCTTATCATTCAGGAGTTGTTTTTCCCATGGGGGTCGTTATTGTTTATTATAGAGTCGTCACATATACTTACAGTCGTCATGGTTTTAAATAAAAACCGATGCGACCCTAAACAGACTCTTCGTCTTCAGGGAAAATAACCAACAAGGGTCGTCATGGTCAAAAATAAAATACCATGACGATTTTTCATACTTCAACCATACATATGAAAATTCTTCATGGTCTAACGTGATCGACCATGCCGACCCTTTCCATGTAACTGCAATTTGACACTTTCTAGTCTATATTTACACTCAAAATAAACATACATTCACATCCAGCAAATAGAGTAATGAGTTTTGGTTTACATACCTTTTAATTGGGACCGTTTTATCGACCGATTCTTCTCGATTTGATTTCTTACTCCTTTTCGACTTTAACTTTTGTTTAACTTTTTTTGCGATTCTAGATGTGCTAACATCTCTCTGAGATTCTTCATACGAGCCATGTTTGTAGATGAATCGTGGATTAAAGTTTTCGAATTGATTTCGAGAAAAAAAAATGAATCTTTAAGGTAAAGAGGATTAGAGGTTTTTGGTTTTGATTTTAAATGGAAATGGAGGCTGATTTTGGTTAACTATAATAGAGTTTTGGATTAGTTATTAGGATAAGGGAAAATATGTATTTTCAATAATTTTTGACACCCCCCTAAATTAATGGTGTGGGGGTAGATTTTCTAAAGCCCCTTATTATTTCCACGAGCCCCCAATTAAGCCAGGTTTTATAATTTGTTGGAACCAAAATAGGTTTCATAGTTTGTAACATGCTTCAGTATTTTTTTCATCTCTAATATGATGGAACTTTTTTTGGTTCCGTCATTTTTTTTCATCTGGAATATGATGAAACTTTTTTTGGTTTCATCATTTTTGTTTACGTCTGTGATATATTTGTTCAATGGATAAGGGTCCAAGGGTTCATGGTCCATGGTTCAAGGGTTCGTGGGTTAAGGGTTTAGGTGTTCAGGGTTCAAGGGATCAAGGCTCAATGCCTAAGGGTTTAGGCCTAAGTATTCAGGCCTAAAGGTTCATACCGAAGGTTTTTAGTTTTTCTGCATTATGTTGAAACACTTTTTGGTTTCAACTTTTATTTATTGAAAACAAAAAGGGTTTCATCAATTTTCTTCTTGTTGAAACTTAATTTTACCAACTGAGATCTTTACAAACATACAAACTGAAATGTTTTTATAAAAGTTCCAAGTATTTTAAACCAAATATGTCTAACAGTTCCAACTGAAACAAAAACTAAAATCATTACACAAGTACTTTATACTAAAACTAAAATTAAAACTGCAATCTTTTTCATTGCAAACTAAAACTGTCAACTTTAAATTGTAACTTTGGCCTCATAGTCTGCACCTTCGTCAAGGAGGATCTTACATGCCAGCTTTGGCCTTATATTCTGCACCTTTTGTTTTATATGCACTTCAGACAAATTTTTTTTCCTCAAGAGGCTCTTCATGTAAAGCAAACATGAAGTCCGCAATCATTCCTGAAATTAACAAAACAAGATCTTTAAATTGAACAAAACAAAAAGGGACTGAAATAAAGAGAGTGAAGAAAAGATGTCTAAAAATAAGTTCTTTTAAAGCACTTATACATCTTGCTGACAACACGAAGGGGTGTTCAAAACGAATTCTTGTGATTGACTTGCCGGCTCTAGTGAGAGCTTTGCAACGTGTTTTTTAAATGCTGACACAATTCTTTCTTTCATGCTTTCATCACTTTTGTTGCAATCTTCTTCAGTGGAAGCCATGGAGTTGTAATTAGAGAATTCTCCTGTCTCATTATCAAAATATATCAATCTCCAGTGGTACAACTTTTCACCAAGTTTTGTCAACAATGGAACGAATATAAATTATGGACTATAATCCATGTTGTCGATGAAAGCTTCAATTACAGAACGATAATTTTTCCCGATTGAGTGTAATGTATGAAATTCAGTAGAAAATAAAAAACCAAGTTCTAATTTGGTTTCAGAAAAACACTTGCATATGAGAACTTAGAGGAAACTTACTTTGACATATATGCTTAGAAAAACTGCTCTTTTGTACTTAAGACTACCATCTGGTTTCAACTATTTCTTTGATATAGAGTTGTCAATTTAGAACCCGGCCCACGGGTTGACCCTATCTCGGCTTGTTTGAACCCGACCCGACTCGTCTTGTTTGCTAAACGGTCCGGGTTAGGGTTAGCATATATGGGCCTAATAGTAAACAAGTCGGGCTAGGGTCAACCCGTGGGTTACCCGCCAACCCGTCAAAATTAATATATACACTTATTTATTAGGTTTTTAAAAGAGATTCAAAGAATCAAAACAATCAAGTTTTTATCTAAAAGGGATTCAGAACTAATTGATACCAAATCCCTGAAAATCCATAAGAACAATCAAGCTTTTATCTAAGTTATTCTCAACACCTACTTATTGTAATGTATTTCTTTATAAACTACCAATTCCGTTAATTAATCTTAGATCCAGACATTGATACAATTGGGTTGATGTCGTTTTATTAGGTTTCTTCTGTTTAATTTGATGATTCAACTCCTGGTGTTGTTTCAATTTGGACATGGATTGTTATCTAACAGGGAAGACCTAGAATTAATAGATTGGTGATTGTCAAGAGAAATTACAAATGAAATAGTTTAGATGGGTATTGATAATGAGTTCACAGGAAATGGGTTATTTCCGTGAAAAAAATAGATGGGTTTGAATATAGAATTAGAAATTAAGGAGTTGGTGATAAAGGAGATTCAGAGATGGTTTTATTTGTGTAAAACAGAGAAAGAAGAATCGTGTAGTTCTAGAACTAGAATTAGTGGAGGAGGAAGATATCAAATAAGACCGTCTTATTAGATTTAGACATACAAGTTGGTCAAATATATATACTTAAAACTAATTAACTATAACAAAAAAATGGCAACAATAGGATGGTTTCCCTGTTAGGTTATAACCACTAGGTATTAGGTTCAATCCTCATTGACTTTATTTTTTTCTTTATTTAACAAAGACAAAAAATAATTCATGTGAAAGCTAGGGCTGACCCGCCAACCCGCCAGAGCCAACCCGTCTAGGGTTAGAGTTGAGGTTTTAGGCTTGTTCTTAAATAGTACTAGGTCTAGGTCGTCCCTAACACGACCACGGATTGACAAGCTATGGACGGGTTGACCCTAACCCGTCCCGTTTGACACCTCTACTTTGATATGTTCTTTTGCAATTTCAGCATGTAGAATTCAATCATATCTCCGACGAAGTTACCCTTTCTTATCAAGTTATTCATATTGCTTCCCGTTATGTACAATCCAAGCTCATTTTTCTCCCACGCCATGTCACTATTGTTAAATTGTTGAAAAACTAACTAGTGATCAAAGAAGAAGAAAAAAAACTGCAAGAAATGTATTTCTAATCAATGATCAAAGAAGAAAAAAAGAAAATTATATGCTGAAACTCATTTTGGGTTCAATACTGAAAATATGAATCCAAAATCTGAAAAGTATGAATGGCACTTACCTTTCATTATGTATTTTAAAATATCTGCACACGAGTAGTCTCTAATTTAAATCGAGTACCTGCATAATCTTCAAGTTGTCAACTGTTTTCAACTCCACCTTATTTTTCTCCGTTTATTTCTTCTCCTTTGACTTTTTAGAGTGTTTTCTGCTAACACAATGAATCTTGTTTTTTTCTTCTTCTTTTTAACTTCCCTAGGTGTATAATATTGCATACTAATAGGTGCTGCATCTTTCTTTTGTTTTTTCTCATTCTTTATATTATGTTACTCACCTTTTGTTCGGGAGTGACGTCTTCATGCTCATTATCTTTTTTGTCGTTGTCACTTTGCATCAATTCCAAACTGAAATAAGGCATATCATCTTTTAAATCAATTACATCATTTTCTATGTGTATAACTGAATAGTAGCACATGCCTTCACTCTTTGGATTTTTATGTTGAACCCTTCTTTGCATATTCATCTTCCATTTGCTGAATAACACTTTCATCAATTGAACCCTGAGTTGACACTTCAATCTCTCTGGCTTTGATGAAGAAATTTTTTTGGCTTTCAATTCTACCTGCTCAGCCACCTTGATATCTTCTAGTGTGTTTAGAGTTAACTCAGAAACCTCTTCTAATACACTCTTCAATTATGGCTTCAACAAAGAAGATTCAACTTGTTCAGCCACCTGATATCTTCAGTTGTGTTTGGAGTTAACTCAAAACCTCTTCTATTACAATATTTGTCGTTTGCTTCACTTTGTTGACTTTAGATTCAACTTGCTCAACCACCTTCAATTCTTCAATTGTGTTCAGAGTTAACTCTGAAACCTCTTTTATTACAATCAGCTGCTGAACTTTGTCTTCAGATGATGAAACCTTTTCTGGTTCCATCACTTGTTGCTGCTGAAATTTGCCTTCAGATGATGCAACCATTTCTGGTTCCAACAAACAACCTTTCAAAATCTTTAATCAAACCTTGAATCTGAACTTCATGTGCTGAAACCTTTTCTGGCTCAATTGCATCATCTTATTGTGTTTCTTCAGGTAGATTCATTACCTGCAAGATTTATTGAGTTCAAAAAAATCACTTCACATACTTTTTAAAAAATCAGATTCATTACTAACAAACAAATCAAATCAAAGTAAATTATCACCTCAGCATTATCTTCGAAAACAACATTGTCAGACTTTTACTCTTGTTCACCATCTTCAACCAATAAATCCTTTTTTGGTTCAATCACAACATCGCCAGCATCTTGTTGTGTTTCTTCAGGCAGCGAAACCCTTTCTTTTTCTATTATGTCATCCACCATCATTATAGCATTGATTATCATCACCTGTAATTTTAACATATCTAACTCAATATAATTCTCAATTGAAACCTTTTATGGTTTCGTAAAAAAAGAAAATCATACCAATCGATAGAATTGCTCGAAATCAATGTTTTACATATGGATTTAACAATTTCAATAATATATTCAAATGCAACTATCGTAAACCCAACACACACAGTAACGAATCCTAATAAACAAGATCATATGTAACACATCTAAGATTTAACATATCACCTCAACATCTTCTTCACGGTTCAAAACTGTTTTAGGTACCGTTTCTTCATGGTTCGAAACTGTTTCAGGTACCGTCGTAATATCTACTTGATCTCTTTTACGTTTCTGTCTCAAGTAAGTCTCCTTCACTGGTTGTAACCTTTCCTCAGCATCATATTTGGCCAGCATTGATTATCTTCTTCAAAAAGCCCATTGTTATCAACGATTGTAAGCTTTTCAATCAAAATTCTCGCCCACTGATATTTAACCTTATAAGGGTTATCTTCATTTCCAGTTTTAAAATTTTGCACAGGCTCTTCATTGCTAGTACCAACATTCTCTTCACTTGCAATACGCTCATCATTGCCATCACCAACCAGCATTTCACTTGCCATACACTCGTCATTGCCATCATCAACCTGCAGTTCATGATCAATATACTCTTCGATAATAATATCCTCTTCGATAATAATATCCTCTTCCTCTATGCGTTGGACCAAGCGTATTTCTTGTTCATTATATGGAATTAAGAACGATCCCTTACGGTGACCCACATTCATCCACTTAACACAAGAAAAATTGATTTTCAGTTAGAATTTTTGATGTAACCAAATTTGGTTTCATTAAAAGAAAACCATAGAATTACCAGCTTTGGTTTTGTTAACCACTATTCGACGAAAAACATAAGCAACAAAATACTTTTCCAGCAAATTTGAACCACATATCATCATTACAAAGTATAAACAAACAAGAACTATTATTGCTTTTACCTTTGAAAAAAATTCTGGTTTTTTGCTAAGATTTTTCGAAATTATCCACTACTGCGTGGCATATTCAATCTAATCTAGGTTCCATCTAGCGAACCTTGGGTACATGTCGCGCACATCCTTTCTTTTGGTGGTGTTTGACATCTCGGCAAACCAATACTGAAAAAAATAAAAGAAACAACATTCAAATTAATAATCAAACTCAGAAAAATAACAAACAAACAACTTATGAATCAAAAGAAACAAAAATTAACTTACCAATGGGTAAATTACGCAACCCGATACATCATCAACTTGTTCGTCTTTTATCATCGACTTAATTAGATACTCTTGAAAAATATCTGGCCAACACACGTTATTCATCTCAAATACTTGGTATAAGTATTTGAAGTCAGTTTTTGCCCACCTTTGTCTGGGACAAATATCGAAACCAAAAGGTAGAGGACGAATAACTTGACGAAGTCTTCAATTTTGTTTTCATCCGCTGTAGTTTCCATCATAGATCTCACAATATCAGTTTTCCTCATCTTCTTATCTCCCTTAAAGTACTTAGTCGCAAACATGTTCACACGTGTCGCAGTATTATAATATGAACCTAACATCATCTTAATTGCTCTCGTATTTTCATCAATTCGTCTTCTTGCAATGTACCTTCATAGAACGGTTTGAAGAAACGCCAAAATGGACAAGCAACAAGGGTCTTCATATGTTGTTCTTTTTTTTGTATCAAAGCTTTTATGGTAGGTGCCTCCGCACATAAATGATGCAATGAACACCAATACGGTTCTGTAAGTATTTTTTTCCCCTGTTGTTAAACCATAAGTGAACCATAAACACCAACATAATTGGTCCCAACTATAATTGAAAATAATGAAACCAAAACTGGTTCCATCAAAGAAGCCAAAAAGTAAAAAACACCAACAGAGTTGGTTCCAATCAACCATAAGTGAAAATGATGAAACCAATTTTGGTTCCATAAAAAAATCCATTAAGTAAAAAACACAACAAAGTTGGTTTCAACCAACAATAAGTGAAAATGATGAACCAAAACTTGTTCCATCAAAAAAGCCAAAAAGTAAAAAACACCAACATAATTGGTTCCAACCAACCATAATTGAAAATATGAAACCAAAATTGGTTCCATCAAAGAAGCCAAAAAGTAAAAAATACCAACATAATTGCCAAACCACAAGTTAATCAGAGTTTTAAAATTGAACTGTGAATAAATAAGGTGTAAACAGATGAAACCTAAAACCTACTTATGCTACAAACAGATGAAACCAGGATGAAAACAAGATGAAAATCAGTGAAACCTAATTAGAGACAAATGTAATTGAAACCTAATTGTGAAACCAGTGGTTTCAAAACAAATGGAACCTAAACCTAATTTATGATACAAACAGATGATAAGAGATGAAACCTAATTATGCAAATTCATTGATGAAACCAAAATTACGAAACCAAAAATCATTGATGCATGTTGATTTTCAACCATAAATAATCACAGAAGAACAATAAAACTTCGATTTACTTTTTGGAGGATCTTCGATCGTATTCTTAAGCTTTTTGTTGATCATTTCATCTTTCTTTTCATCTTGTTTCTTCACTGTTTTTCTTAAGTTTTTTTTTGATCTTTTCATCTTTCTTTTTCTCTTGTTTCTTCACCATTTTGATTTTGCTCAGTGATTTGTTTCGATTTAGGTTAGATTTCTGTTTATTGAGTTTATAAAATTGGTTTCAGATATGAGATTTGTGAAGTAATAAGAAGAGAGAATCGAAATTAAAGTTTGTTTAAGATCTGAGATTTTGGTTTTTGAGGGAAGAGAAGAGAAGGTTTAAGGGGAAAAAAGGCCGTTACGAAATGATAAATGAGGATATATTTGTTGCGAAGTAATAAATGAGAGGGGGTTGTTTTCTTTCTCTGAAATTTATGGAAGGGTTGTACAGACAGTTAATGTCAAATGGAGTTTTTGTGACCATTTTATTTTGTTGGGTTTTTTATTGATGGATAGTGACACCTTTGGGGTTATAACCCACTGAATATTCTTTAATTTTTATACAGTTACCGACGTTGGATAAATGGTTCAAGGGTGGATCATGCATCTTGATTTTCAAGCGGGTTGGCAGTCGGGGGTGTTTTTCATGTAACCCTAATTGCGGGTGAACTATCTAGACTTTAAATACCTCCTTCAACAATGCACACATCGTATACAAGATTTAAGATATATAATCCAAAAAAAAAAATCACAACCTTATACTTAACATATATACAAATTAAAATATTTTTGTTATAAGGTTGGGGTGTTAAGATAAAAGGAGTGGAAGAATCGTATTCGACTCGCTAATTAATACCTATTCATGAATTTTAACCTAGTCTACCATTACTGGCACACAAACAATCCACACACTTATAGCTGACAAAAACAAAAATCCTAAAAGTTATTCTTATTTTCTCATCTCATCTTCCTTCCGACCATGAAGAACAAGTAAACCCTTTCATCAAGATTTTGACACTTTACCACTGATTGTGAAGTAAGCACTGTGTTTGGAAAGATGAATTGTTATTCTTTCTTAGCCTCTTACAAAGATTTATAGGAACAATTAAATATAAAAACATACAAAAACAAATATGGTTAGTGAATCTCGTAAAGGAAATCCTACAATCTTTAGTTAATGACTTTCCTAACAAATCGAATACAAGTCCTATATATAAACACAACACAATATATATTAGAATATCGTATATCTCCTAATACTTCTCCTCAAGTTGGAGCATGAAGATCACGATTTCCCAACTTCCAAAGAAGCAGCTCAAATTGTGGACGTCCAAGTGTTTTTGTAAAGATGCCAGCAAGTAGTGGAGTTGTACAAACATGAGAAGTGGCAGTGGCACCTTGATAGACACGTTTTTGTATCTTAATTTGATCTCATATTTGTAATTATAGTTCTCAATTTATGTACTAATATTATTATTTTATTGTGTTTTTAGGTATTTTAGAAGAATAAACAATTGTGGAAAAGATGGCTTGAAAAGTGGTAAAAGCACCTTTCAAAAGTATTAAAGGCACCTAGGAGAATTGATAAAAACACCCATGCCTTGGATAAAGGCACCGACTCCTTTTAAATTCAAATGAAGAAGTTGGCGGGAATATTTTACCCTCGACCTGAGAAAAGTTTACGTGATTTTTTTTGGAAAGAATTTGGGAAATCTTTCTAATCTCACGTTAATTATTTTATATGGGAGTTTTTGAAAATTAGAGAACAAAGGAAGAAATAAAATCATCGAGTTTTAATTGAAAATCAGTTCGAAAAGAAAATACTGTCGAGAAAATAAATAAGAGGATTATCTTCATTAAAGTAAATATTTAAAGGAGTTAATGAGACGATTTTGTTGTTCTAATATAAATAGGAATTGATCGGGAGTTAGAGGGAGTTTTTTGAGACCAACAGAGTGAAAAAAAATTGACTTACAAAGAAAAACCCAATCTGCCAGAGAGGAAGAATAAGAAAAATAAAAAGGCACCACAAAATAGTCGCAAATAACGTTGCCTTTTTCTTTAAATTTCACAGCGCCCAGAAACTGTTGTTTTACTCTGAGTTATGTCACAATCAATCTGCAACATTTAGGTTGAATTTACAACATTTTCTCTGTAACGGAGAGTCTGTAACGCTTATAGACATTGTAAATTACTAGTTTTAATCATTTTTTCTCCTTTTTCATCATTGTAAGCAACTTTTGAGCCATGAATCAATATTTTGAGCGTGTTTTCAACATGATGAGTTAATTCTCACTAACCAAGGAAATGGACAAAGCTACTTACACATGATTGATGGGTAATATATATTTTTTGATTATTCTATTTACTGTAGTTTTATTTTTAATTCACTCAATCACTGTTTTTGTAAAGTTTTAATTCGAACATATGATTTCTTAATTATTTATCATTCAGTTTGATAGGTTATGCTTTTTTAAGTCATTTGATGACCTATGCTTAATGTTTATAAATAAAATTTGAAAATTTGTTTGATTATTAGTGAGTTGAGATAAAAAATGACTTAAAGATAACTAGAGTTTTAGAAATCCTTGTAAATCAATTCAATCATAAGTATTAGTGGAATCTAGAGTCTTCGTTGTTTTTAATCTTATTGATATCACTTTCAATTTAATTTTCTTTATTTTTAGATTACAAATTAGGTCTAAAATCAATCTCATCAAGTCTGAGTGAACGAACTTTCTTACCATTGTCTATAATCACATCAATTATTGGCCCGTCGACGCGGACTTGTATTTAGATTTTTTTTAGGTTTAATTTTAGTTTTTAGTAGTTTTATTTTAGATTTTTATTCTTTTGTTCTATCTAACGTTTTTGGGTATTTCTCTTTTGCTACAGGTTTTGGAACGAAAATAAAAAGGAATTGAGCCAAAAGACTTGGAGTTAAAGTTAAAACTAAAAGAACAGAGAAAAATAAAAAGAATTTTTATATTTACATTTTATTTATTTATTTTTGTTAATTTTTTTTTTTATTTTCCTTATTTTATTTTTGGCCATTTATTTCTGCTGTTTGCTTGTTTATTTTTTATTTTTAGTATTTTAATTGTAAAAAAAAACAAGTGCACTCACCTATTGCGTCTTCTGGCACCGATTTTAGGAAAACTCGTGAGATAGTACGGTGAACCCTCTGGGCATTATCATCCGAACCACCACAAACCCTAACCTTGTACCTTTGATCAGTCTTTTGACTGTAGGTATAATTTGCTGCGGTAACCCAAGCTTACCTAAATAGTGAATCCCAGCATTTGTATGTGCACATATTCTTGTTAAACACTAGTATTCTTGCTTGTATATGCGTCGTTGGATCCGTGTAGGAGATAGACTTGAAGAAAACGACCTTTTTTGTTTAAGTCCGACCCGTTACACGGATTTAGGTGGTACATCCGTTTTTAGTGAAATGGGTGGTAATAATGAGAATGAGGTCCAGGTAAACAAGACCCTAAGAGATCGTATGAACCCTTCCAAAGTAGTATGTGACCCAGGGTAATTATACTAGCCACTACTGTCAAATTTGATATTAAACCTGGGACAATTGGCATGCTTCGTACATTTAGGGGGGGGTTAGAGAATGAGAGCTCGTATACCCATATAAGAGACGTCAAAATAATTTGTAAAACAATGAGTTATCCGAATGTCTCCAAAGATGTGCTTAGGTTGTGTTTGTTCCCTTCTCTCTTGATGATAAAGCCAAGGAGTGGTATCATTTTATTCCTTATAAGACAATCACCACCTGAGATGGTCTTGTAGAGGTTTTTGTTAAGAAATTATACTCACACCATAAGACTGCTGCAGTTCGTCAGTCTATTTAAACCAATAAGCAAAAATTAGGTGAAAACCTAGACGAGTATGTTGAAAGGTTTAATGAATTGTTATACCATTGTCCACATCATGGATTTGAGAAAGCCCACATGGCCCAAATTTTATATGAGGGCCTGGATAGTGAGACCCGTATACAGGTAGAAACAATGAATGGTGGAGAATTCACCCTTCAGGACCCAGATAAATGTTTTGACTCGTTCATCGAGTTAGCTGAGAAAACTAAGCAATGGGCTTCAATGAGAGAACCAGAAATATCTAGGAATATTATCTATAGGTTCAATATAGTTTATCATGGGTCAGATATCCTTAGGCGTCTAGAGGCCCTAGAGATGAATTGTGGGCCAAACCATGCTATATACGAAGAGCAAGCCCATGTTTTTTATAAAAACTCTAGGTTTGAAAACCGTTATAAATTTGACCCATATTCAGAAACCTATAACCCTGGTTGGAGAAACCATCCTAATTTTTTCTGATCTAAGGGACAAAATCAAGGTCAGTCTAGTAATGGTCAGGATCCCCCAGGTTTTGGCTATATTAAAATCCTCCAGGTCCATCCCAGTTTAAGAACCCGTCAGATAAGAGAATCATGAGTTTAGAAGAGTCTCTCTCCATGTTAACTCTGAGCACTGCAAAGTTTCAGAAATCTATTGAACAAAATTTACAAGATATGGCTCAGGCTAACTCTCAGGCTATTTCCGCTTTACAAAATCAGGTTAGTCAGTTGAATGAGTCTTTGAGAAAAAAAGATAGGTTTTCTAGTCAGACACAACCCAATCCTAGAGGAGTTCATGAAGTATCTTCTGGAGAGAAACTGTTTAATCATGTGAACTCTGTTACAACCCTTAGGAGTGGAAAGGAAGTTGAAAACAAGGTAACCATGCCTGATATTGGACATATTGTAGTACCACCCTCTACTTCCCAAGAGGAGCTAGTAGCTGAAAAGACTGAAACAATCTCTAAAGAGTCAAATACAGTTCCTGATAGGACTACCTTTGTGCCTAAAGACCCATACTCAGTTGTTAGTTCCAACAAAGAAGGACTGACTTTCAATGAGATAATGGAAATATTTAAGCAAGTGAACATCAACATTCCGTTATTAGAAGCAATTAGGCAAAGGCCTTCTTATGTCAAGTTCCTTAAAGATCCTTGTACACAAAAGCGTAAGCTTAATGTACATAAGAAAACCTTTTTAGCTGGTCAAGTAAGTTCAATCCTTCTGAACCAAACACCCCTTAAGTATAAACACTCTGGATGCCCCACCATATCTTGTGTGTAATCACATAGTTGATAAGGCGTTTCTTGACTTAGGAGCTAGTGTTAACTTACTCTTGTATCATGTGTACACCCAACTAAGTCTTGGTAAGTTGAAAGCGACGAAAATGACACTGCAGTTAGTTGATAGGTCTGTCAAAGTCCCTCGTGGTGTCATAGAAGATGTTCTTATTGAGGTTGATAGTTTCATTTATCCAATGGATTTTTTGTTCTCGATACCCAACCTATTCATGACCAAAGTGCTCAAATACCGGTGATTTTAGGTCGGCCCATATCTTTTGGTAATATTACCACTGAGCTAAATGTCTTTAATGTTATTAGACAGTCTTCTGAGATGGATGATTTAGAAGAGGTGAACATGATTAGCACTTTAGTTCGTGATCCTTTAGCCTACACTGTGTTTGACAATCAATTATTAGATGAACCTTTCAGTGAATCGGAGGAAGTCGACGAGGCTTTCTTTGATAATCTATTATATGATTTTGATGATGGCGTTCGTTTAGATGACCAGTCCATAAAAGAAAACGGGTATTTTGCTAACCCTATGGACCCTAGGATCCAACTAACAGTTTTTGGTCTGAGAGTAATGTTTACCCTAAGTTTGGGGGTAGTGATGATTCTTTTGATCATCAAATATCCCTGTTTGAAGTCCCTGACTTGGGACTCGAGCTTTGTGCATTTACGGTATTACTTGAGTTTCTTCAGACTCCACAACCCGATCCTCCTGATATTATCTATGAGGAGATCCACCTATTAGAGACCCATCGTCTGGCTGAACTTGTTTATCAAGACACTCATATAAAAGCTAAATAGCCACCCCAGATAAATCCAGTTGTCTTGAACGAAACCTTATATAAGGTTGTGCTCAGTTTGTTTATTTATCTGATCCAGTTCAGGTTTCTTATATTTGTGTCAGCTCAATTTGGTATTATTGGCCCACAGTTGTTTCGGATATTGGTATATGATTTTGAAAGTTGACTAGCCATTTTGTGGTATTTAATATCTGGATGAAGACTTTAAACTTAGCACTTCTTGGGAGGTATCCCATGCTCATGTGACACGGTAATATCCTTCCTTAACTTTTTTCTTCAATTGGTAACAGTTTCTCCTTGTTCATGCTTTTAATTTCATCTTTAGAACATTGAGGACAATGTTAGATTTAAGTTTGGGGGTAAGGGAGAAACTTTTAGTTGCAGTATAAAACTCCAAAATTTAGAAACTTGTGAACAATTCAGGATGACACTAACCATTCTAAGTAGATGGAAACAAACCTCTTGGTTGTAGAAGTTGAGGGACCCAAGTAAATGGTCTATTTATAAAAGGACAAATCTCAAGTGTTAGAATCACATGATTGTTGTCACCATATATCGGAGTCGTCACCATATCACGTTCTATTTTTATTTTTGCAACCTTTTGTGTTTCTCTAAGTGATTTGGTGGGGAACTAGTGTCGCCTTGTTATCGCCATGATGAAGTACAATTATTGAGATCAAGCCCCATTATTTTAATTTAACTTCACCAACGGGAAAAAAAAATAACACTTGGATAGCAATATGTGCGTGTTCTCCCTGTCTCTGTCGCCTAAGCAAGCGTAGAACGTAGGATCCATGGGAACTATCATTCAATCTGCTGACAAGGAGCTTGCGTTTAGATTCAAAAGATATAATCATGTTATCGGAAAAATAAAATAAATAAATAATTGTATATATTCAATAAATCGACAGCTGGAGCCCTTGTATATACCAACTGACTTGATACTAGAATTAGGATTCAGACCAGTGGGTGCATATCTCAATCTATTCAGACCCGTAGGTACGTATATACCAGCTACGATCATACAAATATTCTGGGAAACACCGTTCACCTTAGTCAACATGCGCACACTTCTATCTCCATATCCATCTTCTTAATTAGTTCATGTGATTGTGGTTTGTTAGATTCCGAGTAGGGCTGTACATGGCCGGTTTCGGTTCGGTTTTGTGCCAAACCAAAACCGAAACCGACAAGGTCGGTTTTCCAAATAATTTTCCATAACCGTTCCGTTTACCGTCGGTTCGATTTTAGTCGGTTTTCTCTCGGTTTCGGTTTTTTTCAACGGGTTTCGGTTAACCGGTTGATTCTGTCAGTTTCGTGGAACTGACAAAAAAAAAATTCATTCTTCATTAAACCATCCAAACACATAAAATTTCAGCAATGTCAATGAATTTTGTTTTGGAATAGTTGGTTCCCAACAGTGAGAATCTGTCACAAAGCTTTATCCATTCAAGAAGTAATTGAAAAAAATCTTCAGCCTTCATATGTCTCACCTGAAATTGATTGGCAGTTAAATGTTTACAAACATGTATTCAGGAACTGAGAATAGAAAAGGAATTCATATGGTAAAAATATTATACCTCTGTTTCAGGGTGGTTGTAGCTTTCGCATGCATCTGCATTAAAATCTACTGCCCATCTCTGAAACAAGATACTTAAATTTCAGACTATGCCACAAGTGCTGAAATAATTTCTGATTTATATCACAAGTCCATCTAACTACCAAAAGTATTTTTCTTACTTACCGTAACAAGATTGATATCGGATGCAGCTGCACCCATGCAGAGGCCAGTGGACATCCCGCCACAGCCAGCATACATATCAAGAAGTGTCATAACTGAATCCCCAGATTCACATGTTAAGGCAGGCTTCTTTTCCTCAAACACTCGCGAACTACCTTCACTAGAAATTATAGATGACGAAGAGGCAGCACCTTGTTCATTTTCTACAAAAGAGCAATGTTATTAATTGAACATACTCTTACATGGCTAGGAAGAATTGAAGGCAAGTACTGTATTCTCTATGCATAAAGTTTATTACATATGCACAAGCTTTCAAATGTACAATACTTCTCTGAGTACTTCATGTCATAAAAAAAATCACATCCAGGGACCAGAGAGCAAACCAACATAAGAAAATTAGTCTTTCAATAAACTAACCTGTAAACTAAAATAAGATGGATAAAAATCACCAAACAAAGAAAAACAACGGAAGAACCCGTACATCAATGGAAGCTTGAACAACTAAAACTTTCGACACAATACAATCCAGTGGGTTGTCATCTTTAGAGTCTGAAGTGAACACACGTTTAGGTTCAATTTTATCGGAATGGACTTGAATAACCTGAAAACATCCAAAATTTTGCAAAATTATTAAGCACAAATGCATGACTCAATCAAAAGAAATATGAGTGTTCCTAACAGAACTAACCGTGTCAACTGCTCTGAAGAACCACTTTACAACGATGTATGGTTTTTTCTTAACAGTTTCAAAGAACTCAACTATTCTGCGAATGTAATCAAGCTGACCTTCTTCTGCCTGAAATGAGGAAAAATATAGATAAGACTACAATTTAGACATACTGATTACATATGAACATACAACAAATAGGAATACAACAGGAACAACAACTGCTTAACAATAAAGAACGTAAATAGTTAAATCTTGAAATAAAATTCAAATTCATACCTGATCAAAAGTTGCTTCTGGAATCTGAAACGGAAGAAATGATTGAAGGGTATGAGAAATGAGAAGCTATGAGAAATTTATTGGTCTGAGAAATGATTTTCAGAAAACCAGAAAGCTAGTGGAGTTACATCATAGATTCATACCTGAACAGTGAACCCCAATACTTAAATACCCATCATCAATAACTACAAATCAAATCAAATAGAAGTGAATCAAGTGATAAAGATGTTATAAATGTAGATCAAACTAAACCCTAACATCATACCTGATCAGAAGTCTTTTACAAACAAAATAGAAAAATAATTAAAACCCTAACAGTAACATCATACCTGATCAGAAGTTGCTTCTGAAATATGAAACGGAAGAAATGATTGAAGGGTATGAGAAATGAGAAGCTATGAGAAATTTATTGGTCTGAGAAATGATTTTCAGAAAACCAGAAAGCTGGTGGAGGCACAGGAACAACACTTCTGTTGTGAAAAAATGAAAGCGATTAGGGATTAGGGATTGGTATGACCTTATATATCAAAGGTATTGAAAGATCTAGATTAGATCTATCAAAATCTATATGAACGGCTCTAATTAGTCGGTTTTCCATGGTATAACGGTTCGGTTTTTGGCCAAACCAAAACTGAAACCGTGACTACCGGTTTCCAATTTTTTTTTCCATAACCGTTCCATTAATAGACGGTTCGGTTCGGTTTTGGTCCATTCGGTTCGGTTTTGGCGGGTTTCCGTGTAAAACCGTTACCGTGTTCATCCCTAATTTCGAGTATTATGGTCCATCGTATAACTTTCTGAGTAGTGCTTTGTTTTCTTTTGTATGAATTTTAGTACGCTTGAGTGTAAACTCATGTACATCAATTGGATTCAAAACAAGGTAATTCCTCGCATAGCAAAAGAATTTTGTAGCCAACGAAATAGCATGTTTAGTGCCTACCCTCAATCGTTCACAAGTAACAAGAATTTGGAGTAAAGGTTTTGTGGGTATATCTCGTGTAAACTATCACGAGACTACAACTCGTCCACTGGGGCCACCTAGGGGTTCAAAGGCTTGTTGCACACGCTAAGTGCAATCGCAATGCCTGCGAAAGTGAGTTAGGATTTTTATTTCATTTTTAGGTTAGTTTTTCATTTTAGTTTTTCTCGAGGACTAGCAAAATATAAGTTTGGGAGTATTTGATAGACCCGTTTTATGTCTTAATTTGATCTCATATTTGTACTATAGTAGGTATTGAAGAATCCGTACATGAAATTTTAATGAATTTGAAAGAAATTGTATTAAAAAGTAATCTGTATGGAACTATATTATTATTTGATTGTGTTTTTAGGTATTTTGGAAGAATAAAAAATTATAAAAAAGATGGCTTGAAAAGTGGTAAAAGCACCCTTAAAAATTGTTAAAGGCACCCATGAGAATTGATAATGACACACATTCCCTTGATAAAGGAACCCATTCCTTTTAAATTCAAATGAAGAAGTTGGCTGGAAAATTTTGCCCTCGACCTGAGAAGAGTTTACGTGATTTTTTTGGAAATAATTTGAGATTTTTAAGACAAGATATATTCTTGTCTTTATTAAGAAGAGTTGTAAAAGTTTGGGATACTCAGAATCGAAACCATATTTGTTTCTCAAGATATTTTCTCACGAAGAAAAACAGAATCTCGTCACTCTGGCAAAAACAGATGGAAGAGAATACTTTGGGAAATCTTTCTTATATCACGTTAATTACTCTTTATGGGAGTTTTAGAAAATCATAGAACAAAGGAAGAAATAAAATCATCGAGTTTTAATTGAAAATAAGTTCGAAAAAAAAATATTGCTGAAAAAAGAAATAAGAGGATTATCTTCATTAAAGTAAAGATTTAAAGGAGTTAAGGAGATGATTTTGTTGTTCTAATATATATAGGAGTTGATCGGGAGTTAGGGGAAGTTTTTTGATACCAACAAAATAAAAACAATTGAGTTGCAGAGAAAAACCCAATCTGCCAGAGAGGAAGAAGAAGAAAAAGAAAATGACGCCACAAAACAGTCATAAACAACGTTGCCTTTTTCTTTAAATTTCACAACACCCAGAAAATCTCATTTTACTCTGATTTATGTCACGGTCAACTACAACATTTAATTTGAATATACAACATTTTCTCTGTAACAGAGAGTGTGTAACGCCTGTAAACGTTGTAAATTTCCATTTTTAATCATGTTCTTTCCTTTTTCATCATTGTAAGCAACTTTTGAGTCATGAATCAATATTTTGAGCGTGTTTTGAACATGATGAGCTAATTCTCACTTAACCAAGGCAATGGAAGAAGCTACTTATACATGATTAATGAATAATATATATATTTTTAATTATTCTATTTACTATAGTTTTATTTTAATTCACTCAATCTTTTACAGAGTTTTAATTCGAACACATGATTTTCTTAATTATTTGTCATTCAGTTTGATAGGTTATGCTTTGTTAAATCATTTGATAACCTATGCTTAATGTTTACAAGTAAAATTTGAAAATTTATCTGATTATTAGTGAGTTGAGATAAAAGAGGATTTAAAGATAACTAGAGTTTCAGAAATCCTTGTAAATCAATTCAATCATGAGTAGTAGTGGAATCCAGAGTCTTGGTTGCTTTTAATCTTATTGATATCACTTTCAATTTAATTTTTTTTATTTTTAGATTAAAAATTAGGTCTAAAATCAATCTCATCAAGTCTGAGTGAACGAACTTTCTTAACATTGTCTATAATCACATCACACCTGATTAAATTTGATCACGCACGTAGTGAAAATCAATCTCGATGGGCTTGGTGCGCTCATGGAACACAGGATTGGAAGCAATATGAAGCGCGGTTTGGCTATCACAGTAATGACGCATGGGTTGATTATGAGAAATACCAAGAGACTTCAATAATGCCTTGAGCCATGTGAGCTTATTACTAGTATAAGGCCATTGAACGATATTCAGCTTTAGCAGAAAAAAGGGAAATGATGTGTTGCTTCATTGTCTTCCAGGATATAAGAGATTCACCCAAAAATACGAAATATCCCATAAGAGAGCGATGACTAATAGGACATGAGGCCCAATCAGAATCACGATATGCAACAAGTTGAAGAGCGATATTCCTTCATAAGAAAATACCTTGACCTGGATGAGCCTTGAGATAACGAAGAACTCGAACAAGAGTATCCCAATGAGACATTCTAGGAGACTGCATAAACTGAGCCAATACATGAACTGAGTAACAAAGTTCAGGACGAGTGATAGTTAAGTAAATCAGACGTCCAATGACCCTGCGATACTGAGATAGATTAGAATATATAAGTCTAACATCAAGAGCCAAATGATGGTGTTGATCAATAGGAGAGGCATCCGTTTTCGCTCCTAGAAGACATGTTTCAGAAAGTATATCAAGAGTATATTTCCTTTGAGACAAAAATAAACCGTCAGACCCGCGAGATGTTTCTATCCCAAGGAAATATTTGAGGGTTACCCAAATCCTTCATATAAAAACATCGACCTAAATAGACTTTGAAGGTAGTAATAGCAGCAGAATTGTTCCCAACAATAATCAAATCATCAACATAAACCAAAACATGAAAAAAAATTCCACCTCGTAGTAGTGTAAAGAGGGAGCAACCGACATAAGATTGAACAAATCCAAAGGATTTAAGAGCACCCGTAAGCTTAGCAAACCAAATACGAGGAGCTTGACGGAGACCATATAAAGATTTATAGAGGAGGCATACCTTACCAGAAAAGACAGTTGAAAAACCTGGAGGTAGTTGCATATACACTTCTTCATCGAGTTCTCCATGAAGAAAGGCATTATGGACATCCATCTGACGTAACTCCCAATCCCGAACAACCGCAACAACTAAAAATATTCTAACAGAGACCATTTTAGCAACGTGAGCAAATGTTTCATGGTAATCCACCCCTTCGACTTGTTTATTACCAAGAACGACTAATATAGCTTTGAGTCGCTCAATACTACCATCATAATTATATTTTATCTTGTACACACACTTACAGCCTATAGTCTTTTTGCCCGGGGAAGATCGGCAAGAGACAAGATTCCATTTGTATTAAGAGCAACAACTTCGTTAGACATTGCCTTACGGAAACGTAGATCTCATAAATCATCCGCATACCTGGTAGGCTCAGTATGGTAGTAATAATTGCCAGTAAATGAGCATGGTTTGCAGAAAAATTAGCACAAGTCACATAACTAGTTATGGGATAAGGCGTACCTGAAGACGTCAGATGAGTGTGGGGATGATGATGCGGGGTCTATAACACTGGCTGTGTGACACACATGATCGTTTAAACGAGTATTAGGAACGCGCGATCTAGTACTACGACGAACAGGAAATTCATGTATGTCATCCTTTACTAGAGACAAGGGAAGTTGTGCTTCTAAATTTGGAATTCACCCCAACCTAAAAGGTTTTGTAGCTATAGTCGTAGTCGGTGCACTAGATGTCTCGAAAATTGGTGTAGATGAGCTCCCCCTGTCATGGATGATAGATGTGTCATCAAGTGGCGCAGGAACATCATTATTTTGCACCTCATTTAGTTCTGATGGGTGTATGAAGTGAATCGACAGTACGGATAGGACAATCCAATGTAAGTTCCGTGTATGTAAATTTGTCTCCAAAGAACACCACATCGACAAAAAAAAAATTATTTTTCTAAATAAAAAACCAGTCAATCTTTTTTTCCATGAGGATAACCAACAAAAATACACCATCTATTCCGTGAATTAGATTTATTCTTATCAGGAGGCACTACACTAAAATAGTACATGCATCCAAAAATGCTAAAATAATTATAAAAATGAGTTTTTTATATAATACTCTTTCCATTTTAACAAAATATTACTATCATTTTTGTTGAAACGAAAAAAAATAGTTTATAAGGAGTCTTTCCATTAAGTAAAGTGGTCAGTGTGTGAGGGCGATTAATAATGTAAGAAGCACTCAAAATACATTCACCCCAAAACTGAAGAGGTAAATTGGCTTGGAACAGTAAAACACGCGCTACATTAGCATATGATGATGTTTGCGTTTGACACGCCCATTTCATTATGGCGTATCAACACAAGAAATTTGCAATTCAATACCATGTTCAGCGAAGAAGGAAATCAATGGTCGAAATTCGGTACCGTTATCACTTCGCACCATATTAACTTGTGTATTAAACTGTGTCTTTGACATAGCACAAAATTTCTTAAAAATTTGCACCACCTCAGTTTTATGTGCCATTAAGTAAATTCAAACACATCGAGAGTAATTATCGACAATAGAAAGAAAGTAATGTGCACTACAAGAAGACTTAGTACGATAAACACCCCACACATCACAATGAACTAAAGCAAATAAAACACATCACAATGAACTAAAGCAAATAAATTATCAGCTTTATTTGTACTAATGGGAAACATATGACGAGTCTGTTTATCCTTAAAACAAGTATCACAAGGTTCATTGAGAAATTTCTGACAGTCACCTTTATTTATACCAGGAAGTAAATTATTTGAAGCGTAACCTGAACTTATGCCATAAATGATAGTTTTTTCCTGTAGTGACTCGATTCGCTGTAACGAGTGCTCCACTACGAAAGATATAGACCCCGTCTTGTTCCTCACCCGCACCAATCGAAATCTTCGTAGTGCGGTCCTGTACCAAACTCAACTTATCAGTCAACGTGACAACGCATCGCAGATCTTTAAGTAAACTTGCCAATAAAAATTAAATTGAAATTTAGATCTGGAACAAATAAAACACGAATCAATTTCATGTTATTTCCCAACACCACAGTTGCTTGGCAGTTAGTATTCGTGAAGACGACCTTATGCGATGCTTCTCAGGTAAGAAATATTTACATCCGGTCATATAGACTCTACCATATAAGTGATGGTAAAATGAAACATCTCACTAAAACCCGAGCCACGGCACTCTGCAATGATCAAGTCTAGCTAGCATGATAGCAATAAAATTCCCTTAAAATTAGTTTGAAATACTCAATTTCTCGTACGTGTTCTTTTTTTTTGAATCCGTTAATGGTATTATGCGGGTGGTGTTAGGGGTTTTAATCCCAAGTTGTTGTAATAGTCTTTTTTGAATCCCAAGTTGATGGTATTATTGTTAGTAAATTAAAGAAGCATGACACGTGGAAGAAGATCAAGTTAAGAAGCAACCAGATTAAAAAAGGTGAGAAACACAGGATCACTATTAAAGATATCAAATTTCGAAAAGACACGAGACGTTTCCTGACATCAGAGCGATGAACTGCATGAATGACACATAAGATCGAGAAAGCTGAACAGCATCGAATAAAACAAACAGCATTAAATGATAGCTGATCGGGAAAGTAAAAAGTATTATTATATTATTTTATGATCGAGAAAGCCAAATGTAATAATTATTTTATGATCGAGAAAGTGAATTGTAATAATTACTCTATTATTTTAATGATCGAGATCATACAAGTCTTTGAAGATAAGGAAACACGTGTCGGACATATAAAGCATCGAATCAAGAAGTAAGTAGGAGCAATCTGTCATCTATGTGATCGCACCAAGTAAAAGACAAAATACAAGAACGATAGATACATCGAAACAAGATGGATCGACCCAAAGAAGAATTGATCCAGAACGATGACCAGGCAGTAAAAAATGACACGTTGCATAAGAGCGACCCAGAAAAATAGATCTATAAATAGAAGAGATCAAACAACAAAGAAGGGACGGAAAAAAGGGAGCGGAGGAGAAAAAGAGAGAGAAAATATTTTTAGGTATGAATCTATGAAATATAGTAATATCATGTAAGGATTTCTGTATTTAAATTGAAAAGTGTAAGGATTATAAACCCAAAAATTGCAAAACCTGGGTGATGAATGGTATTGTTCATAAATGATTTTATGAA
>JAJJMC010004708.1:2056938-2068510 GCA_023531435.1 Papaver californicum | reverse complement strand
GTATCCAAGAATTTGATTGGTTGTTTAGTCGAAAGGATTTTTTGGCATAAACAATTTGGCGCTAGAAACAGGGAGTGAAAAAAGGATTTATCCTACCTGATAAATGAAAAAGAGATTTAATGAAAAAACTAAATCATCCAGGAAAGAAAAATTTTTGGTAAGAAAAGATGGGAAAATTTAATTTTGCAAGATGTGAAAAGTAAGGGTAAAGCTTATTTACATAAGTATATTTTATTAACATGAAAAATACCTTGTGAGGAATAAAATAGATAAAAATATGAAACAAAGATTTTATGAAGAAGGAAAAGCTGGACTTGTGATAGGGAAAGTTTACAGTTAAAATAATAATTAGAATCTCTTATGATTTAATAGATAAGAGTTCATTTGACTAATTTTCTAAGAAAATATTTTTAGATATCGAGGAAGGAAAACGATCGAGAAGGCAAAAGATAGTGAAGAAACAGCAAATTCTAGAAAATATGTCTCAAGACGCGAATTCTGGGAACCAAAATAGTAATGAAGGCTTGGAAAATAGACAAGAAGAAGGGAGTGATTCAGGACAACAACAAAGCATTGAGGGAAATCATACCCCAAGTCAAGAATTAATGTTAAATACTGTGGTTCAGAATTTCTCTTCAGATCATGAGAGTTCTCGAAGAAAGACACGACAAATACAGGACCTATTAGAAGAAATAAAGGAAATAAGAAAGGAACAAAGAGCAAGCAACCATCGAATTGAGTTACTAGCAACCGAAAATCAAGTTTTAAAAGATGTAATTCAGCGAGAACAAAGACCAACTGTGACTAGAGTACGAAATCAGGAGCCAACGTCGAGTAGACAAATATCAAGAAATGAACAGCGAAATCCAGATCAAAGAATAGTGTTAGCAGGATCGACATCTCGGGTAAGAAGACAACAGGAAAATGACTTTCAACGAACCCAATGGGAAACATGTTTGGAAGCGATGGAACAAATGAAGGAGGAAATTAAAGGATTAAAAAATAAAGAGGGGGGAAGGATAGAAGAGGTATTGAAAGAAGCAAAGCGAACACCGTTAGCGCAACATTTAACGCGCGTATCGTTACCAAGAGAATATAATATTCCAGTGTTCGAATGTTACGGTGGAACCAAGGATCCAACATCGCACTTAAAGTATTATAACCGAGTAATGTCGCGATGGGACGATCATGAAGCGATCATGTGCAGATGTTTTCCGTCAAGTTTAACAGGGACAGCATTATTGTGGTACGACAGATTACCGGAAAATTCTATCAATAATTATGCACAATTGGTCAGAAAATTTTTAGAGGCATACATGTATAACAGACCAATTGATTCAGGGGAGGACAGACTTTATTCTTTAATGTCATGGCCAGAAGAATCGATCCGATCATATACAACTAGATGGCATTCAATATGTCAAGCAATAGGTGATTTAGACCCAATGACAGTTATAAACCATTATAAATGGGGGATTGTAGATCGGAAGAGTCAGCTCTTTGTTGAAATCCATCGAAATATTCCAAAAACTGAAGGCAAATTGAGAGAAATAATAGAAACATGTGCAAGACTCCAAGATATACAGGATCAAGGATCGAGAATCAATTCTGAAAATCAAGGAAATACAAGGAGAACAAATTCAGTTGAAGAATTACCAGAACAGAAAAGGAAATGTCTTCCAAAAGTTGAATCAAAAGGATTAAAACATCCTCGACAAGGGAATGGAAAAAATTTTGCTCAACAATTTCGAGAAAGAACTTTTACCAAGCTTAATATTTCATATTTCAGGTTATTCAACATTTTGAAGAATCGACCAGGTTTTCAATGGCCAATAACAAAGGGAAATCAACCGGAACATACACAACATTCCAAAGACTATTGTGAGTACCATAACTACAAAGGTCATACAACAAACAACTGTAGAAATTTTATAGCATTGGTATAAAAAATGGTCGATGCTGGAGAATTGAAGGAATTTGTTCAAAAAATTGAACCATCAAAGAAATATGATGAAGGCAAAGCAATACATATTCCATATAACAAACAGACAATTAATATGATTTCATGTGTGGAAAAGTGTGATACGGATTTGAATGTAGCAATCAACAAGAAATTGTGCAAGAGAATTCGGAACCACGAGGCCTTTAGAGTTCAAGGAAGGCAAGTAGAATTATGGGAGGATTGGATGGCACATCCATCAACATTTTCTGCATAAGAAGTAAATCAAGAAATTGAAATGCATAATGACCCTCTTGTGTTGACGTTATTGATATCTGGTTGGAATGTCAAGAAAATACTCTTGGATGGGGGCAGTTCATTAAATGTGATGTTCTACAATACATTTTGTAAAATGGGTTTCAAAGAAGATCAACTCATCACTTCACGATTTGTCATTTATGGATTTAATGGAATATCGTCCAAGCCAAAGGGAGAAATTGATCTTGAAGTTTCAGCCGGACCGATCAACATCCTGACAAGATTTAGTGTTGTGGATGCACCATCCCCGTACAATGCTATAATTGGAAGACGATGGGTTCATCAATTAAAGGGTGTAGTATCAACTTATCATCAGTATCTACGATTTCCAACACCACGAGGAGAGATGGAGACAAAGGGTGATCAAGAAGATGCTAAACTTTGTATAATGGCAGAGACAAGAATAAAGAACGGGAGCATTTACAATGTAAAAAGAAAAAAGAGTCAAAAATTAAAGCAAAGGAAGAAGAAATAAATCAATACCTAGAAAAAAATGCAAAAAATAAAATAGAAAGTGAAAAAGGAGAGAACAGCAAAAATCAAGAAAATTTGGAAAACCAACCGCAAAAAGGGGCGATGTAGCAATTAAAGGGAACCCCAACTCCAATTGGGATTCCAAAACCAGTTTTCACCCCAGTAGAGCAAACAAAAATCATAAACATTGGCACCGCAGAATGCCCCAAGCAAGTGCGAATTGGGACATTAATAAAATCAGATGTGGAACAACAGATAGTCAAATTGCTCTGCGAATATACAGATGTGTTCGCTTGGAGAATAGAAGACATGCCGGGAATCGATCCCAGCATCGTCCAGCATGAATTAAAAATACATCCTGATGCAATTCCTTTTTGCCAACGGATACGAAAAGTCGCACCGGAATATCATGAACCAGTGGAAAAAGAATTAACAAAACTTTTAGATGCAGGGTTCATTCGAGAGGTACGATACCCTACATGGATTTCTAATATGGTAATTGTCCCGAAGAAGAACGGTGGAGTAAGAATTTGTATAGATTTTACCAATCTAAATAAGGCATGTCCAAAAGATAGTTATCCACTCTCAAACATTGACCAGTTAGTAGATGTTGTTGAGGGACATGAGATGTTATCATTTATGGACGGACAATCTGGGTACAACCAGATAGCATTAGCAGAAGCAGATCAGGAACACACATCGTTCTTTACTCCGCGAGGATTGTATTGTTACACTAAAATGCCATTTGGACTACGGAATGCAGGAGCGACATATCAACGCCTAGTGGGTGCAATATTCAAACCATGGATCGGAAAAACTTTGGAAGTTTATGTGGATGACATGTTAGTAAAAAGCAAGTTATCTGGTGATCATTTGCGGAACCTGGCTGAGATTTTTGGTGCACTACGAAAGTATAAGATGAAAATAAATCCAGAAAAGTGTATTTTTGGTGTTACATCAGGGCGATTTTTAGGATATCTGGTTACAAAAGATGGAATTCAAGTTGATCCAGCAAAAATACGAGCAATAACGGATATGCCATCACCAAACAGTATAAAGAGTGTACAGAAGTTAAATGGGTGTTTGGCTGCACTAAGTAGATTTATTGCAAGATCATCAGAACGATGTAAACCCTTTTTTGATGTACTTAAGAAGAAAAATAAGTTTGAATGGAACGATCGTTGTGAGCAAGCATTTCAAAGTATAAAATTACATCTTGCCACATTGCCAGCATTACAAAAACCAGAACCAGAAGAAATGTTAACTTTGTACATAGCAGCAACAGAAAATGCAATCAGTGGAGTAATGGTACGAACGAATGAAAAAATCGAGAAACCTATATACTACATCAGCAAGACTTTGAATTCAGCAGAAAGAAATTATACTAAGATTGAACAATTAATTTTGTCAGTGGTATTTGCTACTCAGAAGTTACGCACTTATTTTCTCACTCATTATGTTCGTATATTAACCAAAGCTCCATTAGAATCAGTTTTAAAGAATACATGGAAGGTAGGAAGAATAGCAAAATGGAACGCTCAGCTAGAACAATACAACATTGTTTATGAGATACAAACTGCGCAGAAATCCCAAGTTCTAGCTGATTTTTTGGCAGATTTTCCAATCGAGGAAGAGTATGAAATTCAAGGACTTCCGGGGTGTGAAGAAGAAGAACCAGTAGATATCCTTGATTCAAATAGTTCACAACGATGGGAGGTTTTTGTTGATGGGTCGCGAAATAAAGAAGGGGCAGGAATAGGTATCGTGATTACATCACCAAAAGGAGAACGTATGGTACACTCATTTCGACTTGAGTTCGAAGAGCATACAAATAACATAGTAGAATATGAAGCAGTAGTTCATGCTCTCAAACTCATTATTGAACTAGGAATAAGTGATGTAAGACTCACAAGTGACTCGCAGCTGGTGATTAGACAGATCGAGTTAAAATATCAAACGGTCGATGAGGACTTGGAACGATATAAAAATCTTGTACAAAGTTTAACAGTTTGTATTCCAAATATTATTTTTCGACATTTGTCTCGTGAAAAGAATCGACATGCAGATGCACTGGCGTATATCTCGTCCATGATAAATGACCCAAATACTAAAGCGCTAAAAATTGGGAGAATATACGAGCCATCCATAAGAGCACAAGTGTTAAATAACATAGAGGAAGATGGTATCGATGACTCAGCCATACAAAGTGCCACATCTACATCGCAACAAGAAAATGATCAACCAAGTGAGCCCGATTGGAGAGCCCCGATACATCAATATTTACAAAATAAAATGTTACCAAAAGATTCTAAAGAAGCAAGGAAAATTCAACTTAAGTCAAACAGTTACCAACTTAGAGATGGAATTCTTTATCGACATTCTTTTCTTGGACCATTATTTCGATGTTTATCACAAAAAGAAGGATTACGAATTCTCAAAGAAATACATTATGGAGATGCAGGAAACCATAGTGGAAGACGATCGCTAGCATTAAAAGCCAAAATACAGGGTTATTATTGGATTTCCATGTTGAAAGATTCAGAAGAAATGGTTCGAAGGTGCGAAGAATGTCAACGATTTGGTAAGAAAATCAAAGCACCAGCTACGGAATTAAATTCAATACTTAGTCCATGGCCATTTGCAAAATGGGGAGTTGATATAGTCGGACCATTAGCTGAAGGCACAAAGAAAAGAAAATACTTAATTGTGGCCACTGATTATTTCACCAAGTGGGTAGAAGCAAAAGCACTAGCGCGAATCAGAGACACTGATGTTTTTACATTTCTATTTGAGAATATCATTTGTAGGTTTGGGATTCCAGCAGCGATAGTCTCTGATAATGGAAAACAATTCCAGGGGAAGAATATCGATATGCTATTTGAAACATATAATATTCAGAAACATAAGTCTACACCTTTTTACCCACAAAGTAATGGGCAAGCAGAATCCACAAATAAAACAATCGCAACAAATCTGAAGAAAACATTGGATGGATATTATAATAAGTGGTGCGAACAATTACATAATACATTATGGGCATATAGAACCACGAGAAAAGCTTCAACTAGAGAATCACCATATCTTCTTACTTATGGAACAGAAGCAGTAATACCAACAGAGGTTATTTTGCCTACGACCAGAACAGAAGCATGGGAGAAAAACCTAAATTCAGATCTCATGTTACAAAAATTGGATGACTTGGAAGAAAAAAGAGAAGTGGCACTCCAAAAGATGGAGAATTATCAAAGGGGATTAGCTCGAGAATACCATAAGCGTGTAAAATCCCGAAATTTTGTCCAAGGTCAATATGTCCTCCGGCAAATAACAGAACACCAAAGGGATAAAAGAGCAGTAAAATTCGCACCAACATGGGATGGACCATACGTGATTCAAGCGTCGGCAGGACAAGGGTCGTACTATCTTCAGAATTTGCAAGGAGAAATTTTAAAGCATCCGTGGAATGCACAATATTTAAAGCTTTACTATCTGTGAATAACAATGCAATGTTACCACAAAAAGCAGGTACATAGACAATTAATTCATTAATTTCTTTTATAATCACTCCAAGAACATCGTACCATAGAGAATATTATAATTCCATTAATCCCGGAATGTCATATACTTTGAATCCAGGAACATCATATCTTGGAGATTGTCATGATTATTAATATAATCAAAATTCCATTAATCCCGGAATTTCATATACTTTGAGCGCTCAAAATTATTCCAGGAACATCATATTCTGGATATCGTTGCGATTGACGACATAATCATATACAAAAGGTGAACATCATCCTTAGAGAATTTTATTAACAATGAAATTCTTATCAAGAAGGGGTTCCTAATTATTGGTTTATCAATTTTCAGAGTACAGTTCGGGACCAACCCTGTATCTTACCCCTGGCCCGGGTTTGTTTCGTATGTGTGGGATCTCGAACAACATGATTTGAGGTAAAAAGTACTTCAATTCATGGTACTTAGAAAATCATATGATAGCCAAAAGAATTACTTAATCACATTTTCTTGTGCAGGAAATAACATTAAAGACATATCAAAAGGATGCAAAAGAAAATCAATGAAAGATAAACAAAGTACAAGATAGTGGAGTCAACAGTAAATGAAATTACAAAGGACATAATCAGATATCGGGAAGACCGGATCGAGATGGTGGAGGAGGAACTGCAGGCACAGAAGCGCGCTTACTAAGCACTGAAGGATCGGATTGTGCACGATCTAAAGCAGTATTGAAGGACATTGTAATTTTCGCTTTAGCATCCTGCCTGACCCATTGAACGAAATCACGCCCAAAGTTGATTTCTTTGTGAAGCTCTTCGATCTTTTGCTGATTTGCTTCTATTTGAGCACTAAGACACGATTTTTGATTTTTCTCTTCACTTAATTGTGCAGCTAATGAATCAATCTCTTGTTCACGAGCAGTAATTTTGGAAAGTTCAGTAGATAGTCGAGCATGTAAACTCTCAATTTTTGAGGCGCTAAGAGTCACATTATATTCAGAAGTCTTTAACTCTTGAGTAATGTTTTTCACTGAATCTTTCGTTGTATTAAGCTCAGTTTCTACTTGTATTGCTCGATCCTTAGCTTCATTAAATTTTTTCTCCAAATCTGAAAATATAGGAAAATATTAGACAAATTTTATGATATCAAGAACTATAAAATTAGGTAAACCAAAAATGTACCTCTGACAACAGATTTAAACTCTAATTCTTTTTGAGTTAGCAATTTTACAACTTCTCGATATTTTGATTCTGATTTATTACGCCTCCAAGTGGTTAAATCAAAACTATCGTTTCAATTGAGTCAGTTTTTCTCTAACCACATTCATCTCTTTGAAGATTTCCCTTGCATGATTATTCAATTGTACCATTCTACGATCGAACCTAAATAGGGTCTCCATATTTTCCACTGAACCTAGTATAAAATTTAAATGTTTCATATAAATCAAGTAAATAAAATAGTAATTGAAAAGGAATGAAAAATAAACCTTGATTTTGATTCTGAAGATCTTGATTATGACCTTCAATAGTTTGGAGACGTTCCTGTTGTTGTTGATATTGATCATTATGCTGATGATGAAGTTGTTGAAGTTGTTGTTGAAGAAAATTATTTTGCTGTTGCAATTCATCATTCGCTTGTTGTAAGGAAGCATTCTTTTCCTTCATATCCACTGATTCTTTCTTAAATATTAATCCCATCATGGTAGCTCGAGCCTTATAAAATTTATAACCGCTAAATAGACAATCATTACCATATTGAAGTTGGGCTAAAGCTTGTTGTGGAAGTGAATATAACGAACTATCGGAAACATTCAAAATTTCATTAAAGGTAGGAGGAGGCTTCACAGGAGATATTTGATCGAGAATATCACTCTTAGACCATGCATCCAGAGTTTCATCCAAAGGAATCGCACTAAGTGAATTCCGGAATCGAGACATGAAGCCAGAGTCAGATTTGATACTCTCAGGATCTGCTGAAACATTCCAAAGTCCCTGAGAAAGAAACCATTTGTAGGCTTCTTCTTCATCACCAACTAAATTAAAACCTTCACGAGAGATTTGATCGGAAACGGACTTCAGAGTAGAAGGGTCGACACTTGGAATTGTAGTATCGACCTCAACAGCAACAGAAGTAGATCGAACCAAATCATCGGAAGGTGCGATCGATTCTAGAATTACTCCAGTAGTCCCTTCGACTTCAGAAGGGATCGAAACATCAGGAACGATCATATTAGAAGGAGGAGAGGTTTCTTTTTCAGTATGATCAATAACATTCATTTCTTCAACAACAGGGATGTTGGCTCCAACAATCATATTTTCCACATCATCAATCGGATTCATTTTAGCATTATCTTTTTCCGACGAAATCTCTTTTTCAACATGAGTTACTTCATTCACTACATCAACAATATCTTCATCAATAACAATATCATCTCCCTCTTCTTGAGGAAGACCAGAAAAAGTTTCTAATGCACCGTTATCAGGTACAGGGGAATCAAGCACGAAATCAAAAGGTAGTGGAGAAACGATGTTATAAAAATTGGATGAAATACCAGAAGGAGGTGCAACAGTAGGATCGGATCGTTCCGATACCACAATTTCTGCTGGCATCGAGGAAACTGGAATAACATCGATAGGATCAGACTGATCCAATGGAAGAGCAATAATCGAGCTTCCTTCTCCCTTATTCAAACTTGAAGCCGTCTCTCCTACAACCTCAGTTGAGAGTTCAAGAGTTCTGGGCTTTTTCTGCTTCTTCTCTGCTGTGAGAATTAATTTTCGTTTTTCTTTACCCTCAACTACGGGTTCGATCGTTTGTTCATTCTCGACGATCTGTCTATTCTCGACGATTTTTATACCGCGATCAGGTGGAGGAAGGGGGATTCCGATGTCCAAAGAAGGATCGACCTGGAATTAAAAAAAAAAAAAAAAAGTAAAAACATTTAAAGAAGACATTAAAGATCGATACACTATATCTAAAAAGAATGATATCAATTAAGAATTTCGAACCTTGAAGTCAAATTTATAATCATCAAAGTTCAATTTCCAGGGGCAATAGTTCGGGAAACAATTGCGAAGATGCTGAATTTCACTAATAGGAATGTCACCGTATACCCAAGGTCCCTCAATCAGAATAGGGGTGCGATACCATTTATAATCATGTTCTCGACGAATTCTCTCGTTCGAAGGAAAGTCAGCATTGGTATATGGAGCTACCTTGATTCTGGGGTCATCAACTTCTCGAAGTAGAGGAAACCCTTGGGAGCATTTGCGAACAGGACTCACACTCCATTTAACATAATTTTTAACAGTAATACCATCACCATAAGTATTCTGGAAATTCTCAGGCGTATAATGAACACGTTCTGAAATATCGGGAACATAACAGGTAAGACGGGTGCGACCCTCACTGCGAAGGGTGCATTCATCGAGAATTCGCCACCAATTGCCATTATACTGTGTGATAGATCAAAGTTGAGTATGTGGAGCCCTGCTGCGAGTAGCAAGAACTCTGAACTGGAAAGGGTTGCTCTTTTCATACAGAGGGAGATGAAGACCAGCTTCCAAGGCACCAACAGAAATTAATAATCTATGATGACTATATTGAAATTTTCTCATCAAATCGAAGGTCATCATATCGGAAGCACAATCAACAAAAGAAACCTTATATCCTTGAAGATTATGTCTTCTTTTAAATTCTTCAATATCCATAGATCGATAGCTATAAGATGACATTGATCGCTTACTCTTGGGGGCAACATTAGGGACATCGGGAGAAGAATCCCGTACGGTACGAGGTACAGCAGGAGAAGGAGTAGCAAGAGATAAATCTCGACGAGAAACAGCATATCGAGATGAAGAAGACCTACTTGATCTCCTGTTTTCACTTTGATTGCTGGCTGCATCAGATTTTCTTGGAGACATATTGAAGATCTGAGCAGAAAGAAACAAAAGAAAGAAAAAATTAATATATGAAGAAATCACCTAGCAATAATTACAGTGTAAAAAAGGGCCTTTTCATTCATACATAACCTGAGAATCACAATCTTTTTACTACACCGATAAACCCTCAGCCATGAAAAGAAAATTTTGAATCAAGAAAAATAAAATTACTTACATGAAGAAAAGAAGTTAACAATGGTCAAATTGAAGTAGAGAAGAAACCAATTAACGAGAACAGAGCTCCTGAGTAGTGGGAAGATTTGAAAAGTTTAAGGAAGACAAAGTGCAATAACTAAAAAAGAAAAAAGAGATAGCAGAAAGTTACAGGATATTTAAAGAAGAAGAATAGTAACCGCCACAAGATGGGAGAACAAAATAATCGGAAAAGATTTGATTTCATTGGAAAAAGTGTAACTGACATAATCATGTTAATGCCAGCGGAAAACTCGGATAACGTGCAGAAAAGAAACTGAAAAGTTAAAAACGACAAGTCCATCTCTATTTTTCAAAATCTCGGATCGACCGTTGGATGATTTTGTAAAAAAAAGAAGAAGGGGGCAAATTGTTAGTAAATTAAAGAAGCATGACACGTGGAAGAAGATCAAGTTAAGAAGCAACCAGATTAAAAAAGGTGAGAAACACAGGATCACTATTAAAGATATCAAATTTCGAAAAGACACGAGACGTTTCCTGACATCAGAGCGATGAATTGCATGAATGACACATAAGATCGAGAAAGCTGAACAGCATCGAATAAAACAAACAGCATTAAATGATAGCTGATCGGGAAAGTAAAAAGTTATTATTATTATATTATTTTATGATCGAGAAAGCCAAATGTAATAATTATTTTATGGTCGAGAAAGCCAAATATAATAATTATTTTATGATCGAGAAAGTGAATTGTAATAATTACTCTATTATTTTAATGATCGAGATCATACAAGTCTTTGAAGATAAGGAAACATGTGTCGGACATATAAAGCATCGAATCAAGAAGTAAGTAGGAGCAATCTGTCATCTATGTGATCGCACCAAGTAAAAGACAAAATACAAGAACGATAGATACATCGAAACAAGATGGATCGACCCAAAGAAGAATTGATCCAGAACGATGACCAGGCAGTAAAAAATGACACGTTGCATAAAGAGCGACCCAGAAAAATAGATCTATAAATAGAAGAGATCAAACAACAAAGAAGGGACGGAAAAAAAGGGAGCGGAGGAGAAAAAGAGAGAGAAAATATTTTTAAGTATGAATCTATGAAATATAGTAATATCATGTAAGGATTTCTGTATTTAAATTGAAAAGTGTAAGGATTATAAACCCAAAAATTGCAAAACCTGGGTGATGAATGGTATTGTTCATAAATGATTTTATGAA
>JAJJMC010004708.1:1972621-2048010 GCA_023531435.1 Papaver californicum | reverse complement strand
AATTAGTGGAGTGGTGGTTCATCTCCATATAATTATTTTATAACACTTTTTAAATTTTTACTTTTGGTTGTTCGGATGACATTATTATAATTTTAGCATTGCTATATTGTAATATAACTTAATATATTCTTTAAATTTCAGTAATTTGATGTCTAAATTAATTTTTTGTTAACATGTTAACTATTTCCATTTTTCCTAAACATGAAATCCATAGATTTATCCGTATCCAATCCGCCCACTCGCCCATCCATGAATGTCAAATCTGCAGATGATGAATTAAACACGGATGCAAATCTAATACCCTCCATTTTTGATGGTTTAGATTTGGATGAGACCAAATATACAGGTTCCACCCGTTACTCACCCCTAACTGCCACCCTCAAGTCGTTAACCATCCAGGTCCTAGGCCACACACCATCCCTACCATTTTGCCTTTTCACAACCGCCACCGGCCCACCACACATCAAGTTAGTAAATGGCGTAAAATGCCCATGGTTGAAGCTTGAAAAAGTCTGAACTCTGAAGTCAATACTCAATACTAGGCCCAGTGCTTTACGCCAACGCGCAAACATACTAACATTAATATTTTCGCGGTTAAATAGTACACAACCGTTACTGTCAGTTAGTTTTGACTTTCCGAAGCAATAATTTCTTTCTCATTTTCCAAGTCAAAGAAGAACAGCAGCAGAGGATAGACTTTCCGACATCAACCTAATTAACAGCAACATCACAGTTCCACTTCCAATACGTTTTCTAGGGTATTGAATTATCCTATCCATTCATTCCTAATCTATCATCGCGTCAACTCTACTCAAGGTTTCAAAATCATTACCGTTGATGTAGTTGTGAACATTTCTAGGGTTCTAATTTCTATCAAATCAGTCATGGTACCTACAGGAAGAAGTAGAATGAAGGGTAAAGGGGATATTCAATATGAACTAGGGTTAGTGTTTTGGGGGATTTTCTTCTTGTTTTCGGGTATTGGAGGAGTAGAATGCCTGTGCAGAAGGGGATGTGATCTTGCTTTAGCTTCTTATGATATATGGGAAGGTACAAATCTTACATTCATTTCACAAGTTTTTAATACTACTGACCAGGAGATTATCAAATACAGTCCTCAAGTTCGTAACAAAGATCTTATTATAGCTGGTGAAAGATTGAATATCCCTTTTAGATGTAATTGCATTGAGGGACAACGTTTAGGTCATGTTTTTAATTATACTCTCAAACCTGGTGATACTTATGCAAAAATTACTAAATATTACGCGAATCTTACTACTGTGGGAGACTTGACGAGTGATAACAGTTATAATCCTCTCAATATACCTGATGGCGCCCTGGTAAATGTCAAAGTAAATTGCTCTTGTGGAGATGAAAAGGTGTTTGATTATGGGTTGTTCATGACTTATCCTTTACTTCCTGGTGATAGCTTGAGTTCTATTGCTAAGCAATTCAATATCAGTTCTGATTTGCTGGGGAGTTACAACCCAAACACGGATTTCAGCAGCGGGAAGGGACTGGTGTTTATTCCTGGGAAAGGTGATTTCTTTTCCTAGATATAGTTTTGTTTATAAGAATGTTTTGATTTGTTTACAAACACACATAATGTTGGGAATTATGTAATGAGAAACCAAGTTTAGTCTATCTACTTATATCAACATGTATTGAAACCGGATCTGGTTTTCTATTGTTTATGTAGATTAGTGATGCAATATGGAAAACCATGCATTTGGTTTGTCTACCAATGTCTTTAGCGACAGTACTGACCCCAAGGTCGGAAACCATCGCCAAATTATAATATGCTTGCCCAACTTCGGTTATCAAACAAAAACCAAAACACTTTTGTAGAGAGTCTAGAGTATGAATGCTTAATCTGTCATTGCTGCAGCTTTTTAGCTCCTTCTTTGAGGTATTTAATGCCATTTTTTTCGAAATACTTGGCTGAATAGTATGCCCCTATATTGGTGCCGAGAAACTGGTTTCAGGCGACGTAAATATATTGCTAACTGGTACAACTTTTAAGCCTCATTTCTTTTAGGCCTAAAAGCTGTCAGGATTGTTAGCTGATGATTCCTGATTCTGGCCCTCAAGAATGTAATATCTAAACTCTGTGTATAAAGTTTTCTTTTTGATGTACCTTGATCTTCTTGTTCAGATAATGTTACATATAACACAACAGATATCTTAAAATTTGTTAAGTGGGTTCATAACTTTGTAGGAACTTTCATGTTTAGAAACTAGGACGAAGTATCAAGTATGTCAAGGATTTCATTTGGTGTAACTAAATTAAGAGGGTTTCTGGATGTTTTTACATCTGTTTTGCTATTACGTTCGTCTGAACTACATCAATCTGGTTAATGTTAATGCTGATAGATGGGTCATGAAGAATCTAGTTACTTTAATGGTTTATTTGTTGTTCTTAATCTCTACTTCATGGTACAATTTCAAGATAGCTATTATCATAGAACATGTTGGAGGATTGTACATCATCTGTTGAATGAAATCTTCTTTGATACCGCAAATTTATCTGGCTGATGTTGCTTCTTGCTTCATGACAGATGAAACAGGAAACTACCCACGCTTGAAAGCGAGGTACTTGTTCACTATATTAACTGATTGTGAATTTTCCCTTATCTTACACCCAGGTCTTATATGTTGTTTTTGATACGAGTTTAAATGTTTGTCTGTGCAGCACAGGTGTGAAACTGTCTTCCCCATATCAGATTATGTCACTTGAATAAAGAAAATGTTGGATGTCAATTTAGGTCCTTAAGAATTTCTGTTATTGAACATCAGGAGGACTTCCCGCTGGAGCCATTGTTGGAATAGCAGTTGGAATAGTAGCTTTTGCACTATTATTGGCAGTTTTTACGTATATTGGACTTTCTAGAAGGAAAAAGGCAAAGAAGGCATTATTGCTCTCTGAAACATCTGAAGGTACGCCTGTTCAAATTGGACATGCGACAATCCTTTCCTATATGGTTAGATAGTTTACATTCTTTTATGTCGGTGATCATTCTTGAAGGGTTTTACCAAATTCCGCAGGCTTTTCCAAGTAGCTATTATCCCTTCCCTTAGATTTTACATAGATCCTAACTTTAAGAATTCTTTAGTTCCCCCCCTGTCAAGAATTTATACCTTTTCCATGTTTGTAAATCTGTACTTCCTTTATGGAAGTTCTTATAATTTAAATATCTGATGCACTAACACCATCTGATGGAGTATGGATGCAACTGTATTTTTTAATTTGTTGGAGCAACATGAAAATAAATTGATGTTTGCGCCGTAAAATTGAAGATTTTATTTCATTGATTGTTGTAAAATGGTAAATGGAGGATCCACTGTGTTTTCTTGATAGACGTTAGTCCCTCCTTTTGTCAGTAAATATCTAGAAAAGCACATATTACAATTGCAGTGATTGAGTTGTTTTTATTTGTGCATCTAGGTTCTCGAGACAACTTTAATAAATCTGTCGAATTAGCCTCTCCAACCACCCTTGCTTCGCCTAGGGTTACAGGTATCACGGTGGATAAATCAGTGGAGTTTACATATGAAGAGCTTGCTAGGGCAACCGATGACTTCAGTTTGGCTAAGAAAATTGGTCAAGGTGGCTTTGGAGCTGTTTACTACGCTGAGCTTAGAGGCGAGGTTTGTACTGAAACTTCACCAAATAATAAGGAAAATTTAGTTACCAGAATAACATTAGTGTGATATTTTATATGTTTTGATCCCGAGGTTAGTTGGTGTATCATATTCGTGCATGAACAACGTTTCAATACTATGATGGCAATATTGTCCACAAAATCTTAAATAACTGAATTTACTGAAGTAAGAAGTAGCATGAAAGAGATTCTGGTTTTGAACAAATAGAAGAAAAAAAAAATTTAAAAACAAAAACTCATTAGCAGTTTTTCTTTCCTTATAAGATTTCGTTGTAAATTTGTAAATGTCTTTCTGCTTATCCATTTTGTAGTACGTAGACTTTGGTTTGCTTATATCTGAGCTTCTCTTTGTTAGAATTTAGATTGTGCACATTTCAACATTTTTTAACCTCAGTATAACTTGTTGAGCACAAAAACCACAAGATGTGAAGAATTCTTATTGCATTTCAGACGTTTCACCTCTAGGCATTTCTTGTATACAAAAACCTTATTTTGTTTCACTTTTTCTTACTACGCTACATCAGAAAGCTGCAATCAAGAAGATGGATATGCAAGCATCAAAAGAGTTCCTCGCAGAACTGAAAGTTCTTACTCGTGTTCATCACTTGAATCTGGTATTTCACGTTTCTAATAACTCATAGTGTTTAGATTATCCCAAAAACATTTTCTCTATTGTTTCTGTCATTAAAGAAATATCATTTCCTTGTTCATTGACTAGTCTGAGCATTCTAGAGGCTCCATTGTTAGGAAGCTTCTCGACATGCTGTTTATTTGATCTTTGTTAAGAAATTCATCAGATGCGTCAATTAGTTGGACACATCGTGTAGTAATTCATATTCTATTTGGATATTAATTCATCTTTTATCCAAATCCTAACCGAGTCATCATAAAAGCTTCATGCACTGTCAGCGTAATGGATATATAGCTGCGATAACTAGTAAAGGAACCACATAAGTAAAAACTCGGTAAGGTTGGCAACACTCTCAAGCCAACCCTAGCCAAGAAAAAATAGGGCTTACCACTTCAACGCGCATTTAAATGTTCAGTTATCTTCTCAACACTGTCGCAGTCCTAGATATCTTTCTTTCCCTCATCTGGTAAAGCACTGTATATCTGTGTACTTCGTTTGTCAGACTTACATAACTAACAGCTGAATCAATTTACCCCTTTACACTTTTGCATCCCTATATCATGTCTAGCAAGATCATACCTGGTTTAATGAGCGCCCATGGTACAGGCTTTATTCTCGATGAGAGCCCAGGTCAAACCAGGCTCTCTTGTAAAAGACCTCAAAACATACAAGTTCAAGCCCCACTAAAGGACCATGCCTAACTTCTCTCTAGGCTATCTGGATAGATAGAAACAAATAGGTGAGATAAGTCATTAGCCAATTAAGCAGTACTGCCCTTACAGTTGTGAATTATACTTACAGTAATTAAGAAACATGTACGATTGATATTTATAGAATTTGGAGCTCATAATGTTATGCATTTTATTTAAAGCTTATATTTTGGACAAGTTTGACGAATCTGTTTTCTTTCGCTGGTTTATTCCTTTTCTCTCTGGTGTTTAATAGTATCTTATAGTTACTACATCCGTAATTTGAAAAATAAAATGCAGGTGCGCTTGATAGGATATTGTGTCGAGGGTTCTCTATTTTTAGTGTACGAGTTCATTGACAGTGGAAACCTAAGTGAACATTTACGTGGAACAGGTAACTCAAGGGTTGTTTTTGTTATAGTTTTTTGGCCACTCACCATGCATGCATATAGTGCTTGAAACTAAGTTCTGTGGTTTTAGATAAGGAAGCATTGCCGTGGTCCACAAGGGTGCACATTGCTCTCGATTCTGCAAGAGGTCTTGAATACATCCACGAGCATACAGTTCCTGTTTACATTCATCGTGATATCAAATCTGCAAACATTCTGGTAGACAGGAACTTCCGCGGAAAGGTTGTGGCTACCCTTTCATCAAGTAGTAGTTTGTTTGAATACCCATTCTTAGCATGGTTATATGTCTAAACTGTAGGTTGCAGATTTTGGATTAACAAAGCTAACTGAAGTTGGAGGCGGGTCCTTGCAAACACGGGTTGTGGGTACATTTGGATATATGCCGCCAGAGTAAGTTAACTGCTGTTGACCTTCTTATCTTCGCTTATCATTGATGTACCTTCTTTTTTGCGAGTGATTCTTCTTACCTATGATGAATGGTGAGGTGAGCATGCAGTCACATATAGGTTTAGTTTCATTGTACAGTTTGTTTTTCTGATTCTTTAGAAGCTGGATACACACTTCTTGTATGACCTGAGATATAGCTTTTTGGTTTCGGCTCTCACCCATCAGAGTAATATCATGTGATTGAAGTCTAGTAAAAGTTTAGTTTCATTGCAGAAGTTTGTTTTTCTGATTCTTTAGAAGCTGGATACACACTTCTTCTACGACCTGAGATATAGCTTTTTGGTTTATGACTCTCACCCATCATAGCAATATCATGTGATTAGAGTCTAGTAAGTAGTAAGGATATCGAGCTGTTCCTCTTTCCTATATATAAATAGTGTATGTATGTGAAGTTTAAGAGGAGTACATATTGAAACTGACAGACTTTATCTACCATTATACGCAAGAACTGAGTGAGTAATGTCAAAGAAAAAAAAGGTGAGTATTGTCACTGCTAACTAGCAAGAAATCTTAAGAAAAAAATCAGTTTCTTGCTTTACGAAAATTTAATCTGGTAGGAAGTTCTAGTTGGAGTTGATCATTTACTGAAGAAGGATAACTACTAGTATTATTCTATACTGCTTTTATAGAAAATGAGAAGTTATTCTATATGTTTTTTACTTTTGTAATTATACAAAATATTGGTTTGTATTTGTAGGTATGCTCAGTGGGGTGATATCACCCCCAAGGTTGATGTCTATGCTTTCGGCGTTGTCCTGTATGAACTTATATCAGCAAAAGAAGCTGTGGTTAGGTCAAATGGTTCCAGTGTTGAATCAAGAGGACTTGTCTCCATGGTTATTCCCCTTACCTTGATCTAGTACACAACAATCTTTGAAACATGATATTCTTGTACAACTTTCTCTATTCTAGTAGTGATCTTGAGTTAAATTTTATGGTGTCTGTGGTGATACAGTTTGAAGAAGTTCTTAACCAGCCTGAGTCATACGAAGATCTTCGCAAACTAGTCGACCCTAGTCTTGGAGACAACTACCCTTTTGATTCAGTCCGTAAGGTAAGTCTCGGTCGTAGATACAGATGTTTTGAAGCTTCTTCTAGCTAGTGTCTTAGTCTCATTATTAGTTCATGCTGATTGAATTTATATCTCTTACCTTGGTCATAGTTAGCTCAACTTGCAAAGGCTTGCACGCAAGAGAATCCCCAGTTGAGACCTAGCATGAGGTCAGTTGTGGTCGCATTAATGACACTTTCGTCATCAACAGAAGATTGGGATGTTGGCTCCTTCTACGAAAACCACGGTCTAGTGAATCTAATGTCAGGAAGGTAATTACGGAAACTACCTAATGACAAATATTTCCCTTATCAACTCTCACAGTTTCATTTGTATATTTATCTTGGTACCCCATTGTATATCGTGTAAATGCCAAGAACTGGACCGAGTGTTTAAAAGGTTTGATGTATCTGATTAGCTGCTTGATAAATTTACTGCAAAAAGAAAGAAAAAAAATTGCTGTACATTAAAATTACATTGACTCGTAGAGCTTGAGTTATGAATTTTAAGCTTTTATTATCTTATCTTTCCCAGTAAAACCTTGACTGGAGACACACTTTAAAGTCGAAGTGTTGATACTAGCTTGAATACGGGGGGGGGGGGTCCCCCCCTACAGATTCCTGCTATCTGAAAGAATTAATTAGGCATTCACCATTTACAACCAGAATCAGTAATCAGAAACCTATAATAGATATTGGTACCCTCATTACCAGCTAGTTTGTGGAAATGAAAAAAAGTATTTTCTGTACAATGATCCCTATTATTGATTATATTGAGTATGAAGGCTAGAGTTTTGGTTAATATTCCCTCTCCTATAAATTGTGCGTCGTGCATGCTAGGAATTCAATGCGGCAATTCCTCATGACGGCTCAACCAAGATAGGCACCAAAGGATCGTTTTTACCCAAACCGATTCCACAATGGACATTAGAATATTTACGTCTCAATGCAGGCAAGTGTGCACTAAAAGTGTGGATCTAGAACGGTTGTTTCATCTAACTTCTACCGCATCACCACCTAATTTTCAAAAATCAAAGGCTTCTCACGTAATTACGAAATAGTCAACTTCAGAAATAAACTGTGGCAGGGACGAAACCAGGACAATTCAGTCCCACGGTTAAACAATTTTTTTTTGGCTTTCATAAATTTTTTGATCTCATTAACGATACAAAATTTAGATTTTACTTTACATATTCCCACAAAACATAAAAATTATCCTATATTCAAACATGTTTCTACTAAAATTTGAAATTTTGTGGAGTCCGTAGAACCCACATGCATTCACTTGGCTCCGTCCCTGAAACTGCCAAACCCGTGTTAGCTTGTCCGCGCCGACTTTTCCTCTTCTAACATCTTACACTGCCTTCTAAGTAATACTATGTGTTGCCAGAGACATGCAACATCTCATAGAGAAAGCTATGCCGACGAAAATTGAGGGTTCGGCTTGGGTGAAATTAATTGTAATTGTACTAGCGACACCTGAAGAATGACCTGGAGAACATCGTTCCGTGTTTCGGAAAAGTCATATGATATACATGAACCAAAAATAACATAAATGGGCAGTCTTGTACCGTATATTCGAGTAGCTACAACACATAATGAATAACTGTATCAAATTTATAGCGTTGGTTCACAAAAAGCATCCTGAATTGTTTGATGAAGAGCTAGTGAGTATTTCAAAATGCTTACACATTTTTCACATTTTGTTTTGAGTTATTTTGTTAGTCATACTAACTTATTGATCATTCATTTGATTTCATATAAGCATAGGTCGAGAAACGTACCAGAAACGGGTTGGAAACTATTCCTGAATGATGATTGCTATGAACTTTTCAAAGAAAGTGTTCTGGGATTTGATACATTTGATTGACTAAGAGGTTGTGTGTTTTGTCTTTGCTTGGTGAATGAAAAGAACGTAATTTGGTTTATTTATGCATTGCGGTTAATTCTGAATAAAAGAGATGTCATGTGTTTTAATCTCACACTCCTTCCACACTTGATCATGGCCATCAAATTTTCTATAACGACTTAATTTTTTTTGCCGTTGGATCTCAACGTCTACTATTTTGAAAAACTAACCATTAGAAGTTTCTTTATATAAAAAATCTGTGCTCCAACTCAAATTTCCAAATTAATTGATTTTTCATTTCTTATTCTTCTTTATGTACAAAGATAATATCATTCCAAACCGTTTCAACTGCAACATAAACATGGAGAACTTCACTCGTGAAGAAGATCATTGTGTTGTCTGATTAAAATAAAAAAACAAGTCACTTCACGATTTAAATACCTTGCGTGTCAAGAAGAGAATTCACAAGACATGAAGCTTGTTCCCCATCTTTAATAATCTCGTCATAGTTAATCAACTTTGTGAAAAGGTTGTTACAAGATTCTAAGTGTTTTGTCAGAGTTTTTCCTTTCTTCTTGTTGTGTGGATATAAATTCCTCTTAAGATGTATCAAGTTAGCCACATTCTTCACTAAGTCTCCAATTTTATCCAAAGTTCCTTAACTAAAAATTTCGTGTTGATAGTTCATTCTATTGTTGTTGCTGGACACCCCCTAATTGAACCGAAACATAACTCACTGATCTTGTTTCACTCTTGTCATTCATTTCATCTGGCCAAACTTCTAGATCTTATATGTCCTCTAAAAACTAATTCTTTTTGGTTCTGATCAACTTTTTACCTTGAGTTGTACTTTATGAGAGTGGAGTTTTTCTTCTTGGGTTTCTTTTATCCTTAGATGTCAATATCTTTGTTTCACTCAACGTATCCTCAAGTCGTCCTATTTCAACCATCATTCACAAAACATTCAAGATAACAAACTAACCTTTATTGAGATCATAATTAACTCGAGCAATTTCACAAACACCTTCGATCTTTAAGATGCGTAAAAAAAACTCTTAACATTCAGAAAGAAAACTTGGGATCAACTGTTCTTACTCATCAACCTGTAATTACATTTTTCGGTTGTTCTTTACTTAATAACACTGAATATTTACCAGGGTAAAAAAAATCCCAAAAATTAACACCAATATTCGTTGATTTTGATACTAATATTAATACCAATTTTTGATTCTATCATCACAAACAAAAAGTACCAAATATATTTGATAATATCTTGTGTATATTTATTTTTTGTGTATTTGAAACCGTTTCCCGTCAAGAGTCGTGCTGTCACGTGAACGCGCGCATGACAACACAAATGAATTTGCATCCAAGAGCCATTCGATCTCTATCACAGCTATTGATCCATAAATTAGTGAGTTTATGATTCTTCGTATATTTTATTTTTAAACACCCATAGGATTATCAGTATTGTGTATCCAGACCCTATATGTCAAAGGACTATTTATTATTCAACCTCTCTTCTGGATCTCAAAAGCTTCTGTTTGGGTAAAGTCTTGATCTTTTTTGATCCCAATATCCTAGGAGCTTTCATTAATTGACATGCATAAGATTCCCTTTGCCCTCATGAGTTAACTTGCATAATTTCTTGTTTGAGGTCTATGTTGAAGGCTTGTCTCATCTACTAATCAAGAGGTTTATTCGACACCCTCGAACCAAAACCCCCTATCTCGATCCACTTTCATATAATCAATTTCAAAATGAATTAATCAAATTTCATATTCCATAAATTACAATTCATAGGACCAAGAAAAATTATCTGAACTTCATATTTTAAATTTATTCGAATGTAGTTGATGATCTACCTAATCCTAATCAATAGGGATTAACATTCAGTTTGGAATAATTTTGTTGATGCAATTCTTGATCTTCTTCCTAAAATAAAAATAAATGTATCAATATTAACATCTGAATTTTTTTATCATAATAGTTATTGCAAAAAAAAGTCATTTTTTTCTCTATTTGAGTTTATAGAAATGCGATCTATGGCAGAGAGTTAAAATAGGTAATATAAATCTTACATTACATATGTCTTCCTTCCTTATCAAGGAGAAATTACTATGATATTTTTAAGCACCTGTATAGATTATGCTACGTCGTTTGTGCTTTACCTCCTCCGTATATGTTCTTTTTAAAGATATCATTCGTGGGAACCCATATGTGAAATATGAAAGCATCAATGGGTTTAGAGAATGCAAAACATTTTAGGAATGCTAATTGAATATCCCAAGTATCTTTGAGTATAGCAAATTGTTTGATTATTCAATTTTGCCCACAATGAACATCTCATATTTTTAGTATTTTATGATGGTATGGTTTGTCGGGCCGTGATATAATCTCTGTCGTCCGACCTAGAATGAATAGGTGACGTCTTTTGTCCATCATACACACCCTTATAAGATACAATACAAAAAAAAATTGGATCAATTTATATTACCACAATGTATTTATTATATATAATAAATACTAACTTAATTATGAAAATGTGTCTACTTTGTTAAACACACAGTAAATAAATATAATATTTTCTTAAAAAATATGAAAAATTGTGATATAAGTTACGTCCCTTCATTTAAAAACCATTGTATTGCTACATAGTTAAGTTGTGTCACTTATTTTTAAACCCATTGTTTTGAAAAATGTTGTTGATTCTTGTATTAATACAATAATCAAATTATACATTGAAATGATTGAAATAGTATAATTCTTACTTGTATAACATGTAATTCTACGTACAATGCTTCAAAAAAAATAATTTGTAATTCTTATATTGAAAAATAAAAAATAATGAATAATTTTCCAAACTTTTTTTAGATCTGAAAACAAGAATCAAATTATATATTGAAAGATTGAAATAGTATAATTTATATTCTTATAACATGTAAATCTTATATTGAAAAAATAAGAACAACAAACAATTTTCCTAACTTTTTAAGATCTGTATAAATTAACATATATTTTTGTCTAAAAGTACAAAATATAGTTAGATTTATCCATGTTTTAAGTAAATATACTTTATTAAATGAATTATATCCATCTATCTGTTTGTTTGCAGTAATCACTAGTGAATACAGGGAAAGAAGAAATGACAACACCAATGACAGATTCAACACGGTGAACAGATTTAGGTGCACCAGACAGGAGTGCAAATATCTCAAGGATGAAGAAAAGATGTTTCCCACGCAGGAAAAACTCGACGTCCACAATGGTCTCTACCACAATGTGCTTCCTCTACGTGTTGCTGCTCCTATTGCAGATGCTCGTCCAGATGATGCTGGTGTAGTAGAAAATGCACAACAAACCCCCAATCTTTAGGTACGAAACTTAATTTTACGTATTAAATGCAGTATTGTAGTTAGTTATAATTCTAGAAAAAGAAAAGGAGAATGAATCTATTAGAACAATGGACAAACACATTGTATGTACCCTTATATAAACTGATCTAAGTTGAATGGCCAACAATACCATTATGTACTATTATAAGGTGACATAAATACCATGATGTATATATGTGTCTATGAATATTGGTAACATGATTCTACAATTTCCTATATCATTATATGTATTAAATGTAATAGGCCAGTACTAGTAAGCCAGTAGTATTATTATAGTACTGATAGTGTGCATAATTTATTGTTACAATTATTGTTGAATTTCTCATATTGTAATGAAATGATTTATGTTCTAAACGCCGAGTTTCGTCAAGTGTCTTACTAACTTATGGTGATACTTGAAGGTTAAATGGGGATCTAAACACCAAATCGTTGTTGTTGATGTGTTCGAGTCGGTAGTTTCCGAACATAAAAGAGTGTTGCATGTTTGGCCTCTATTGGCTCACAATACTGCTCTCTTACTAATATGTTGTTATCTCAGAAAACTACTATATTTTATCATGTAAAAGTTTTTGTCGATGAACTCGAATTGAAAACTAAAAGTTGGTTGTTTCCTATTTGATATGTTCAAATATTGGATTTTTTCTATTTGTTTCCTATTTAATAAGCTCACATATAGGTTCTATGAGGAATAACCATATTGTTTCAAATACTAATAAACTTAAATGTGGAGTGTTAATACATGGTCTACCAAGAATACCTCTTACCTCTTCAAAAGCTCCACGACTAGTGATGGTGAATAGTTCATATATGTCTTTATCCTTTCCAAATCCTTTAATATATTGTTTGATCCTCTTGAGGTATATCCGAAGATGCTAATTTCTTGTACATCATATGACGTTTAAAAGGCAAACAAATCATATGAACAGTGAAAGCTAGCACATAAAACTTCATAACACTCGTGAAACAAACACATTTTATGAAACATTTCACATGTAATGCAACTTTCCAGGACGTTATGCTTCTCAATACTAACACACCCGAACAATACAATCATAATTTCTTATTCCTCAATACCAACTCATCCATGATATTTTTTAAAAAACCAACAAGCAAGTCATATCGACTGATAAGTACATAGTTTACATATTTAGAGTATCAATTTCATGCTAGTATTTGCTAGATTTCTTCTGAATTATTGTAGATTACGTTCGTTTTGTAGTTTATGTCTTTTATTAGGTGAATCATCCAAAAAGGAGTTACAAAGTGTTAGATTGTACAAGGAAAGAAGTGGTACCAAAGAAGAAGAGCCAAATACCAAGTGTAAGTCGTCCAAATTTAGGATTTCTCATCATCATATTTAAGAGAACAAAGAAATGAAGCCAACGGCGAAAGAATGAGGTCATTCCGACTTCATATAAAGAAGTTATAAGAAAAGCAAAATCAGGATTTTCTCGATGGGTCAAGCCATCAAGAAAATAAAATCTAGAAGAAAAATAAATTCTCGATGGGTCATCCCATCGAGAAAAGAAGAATTAGTTGGGTTTGGTTTGACACGAGCCCATTAGCTTGTTAGCTATTTTCACACGGGTTAAGGTTGGCTTTGACCTATTTTTGACCTATTTTGTTGTTTTGGAAACCTATTTCGATCGAGATTCGAGCACGAGACTTCTACAACTTGAACACCTATATAAAAGACAATTCTAATACTTTTGAATTAACTTTTGAGACCTAGCTTTTACATAGAGAAGGGAGGAGAGAGATTAATTCTATTTTCTAGGATTTACCCCTTTAAGGGGAAACCAAGATATTTCTTTTTCTTTTCTTATATCAGAGTAGGTAACTTTGTTTTATTGGTTGGGGATGTAGTTGTAAGTCCTAAACATGTAAATCAATCTGTATGGTTAGTTTTAATGTTAATGATCTCTTTTATCGCTTATGTTTTACTGTTTATATCGCCATATATGATTGAAGACGTGTTCGTTTAAGTTGCAAATTGAATGTTCATATATTCATATCTAAATCTAGACTAGGGTTTGAGATCCGGAATTATCGAAGAACTCTAATCACAAGTAGCACAACATAGTTGTTAACGACGGGATATTGCCATGCGATTATGTGTAGAAGCATAACCTATGTTAAATCCGTGTGGCTCTTGCGCCGGATTGCTTAGAATAACCTCAACTCACGAAGACTATTTCTTTCATTGGGTTAAACTTGAGTGACTCTTGCGCCAAGTTATTCATTGGAAGGATTCAAAGAGTGGCTCCTGCGCCTTTGATGAATACAAGAGTTTTGCCGGAGTAGACCTACGATAGGATGCTCTAGGGTTATTGATATGAGAAGGATTGAACGTTATCTCTAATCAATCGAAGAGCATGATTGGTGATGGAACATGAAACCTCCAACCAGTATTTTCTCACCTTAATCTCAATCTTTATTTATTTTGCTTTTATTTTGTTAGTTACTTAGTTTAATTCATTACAATCCCCCTTGGTTACTTAAGAAATCAAAGAGAAATAATAATTCATAGCTCCTCATGGGAACGATCCTTACTACTGCTATATTACTATTTAATATTAGTGGGAAATATCCACATCAAATTTTGGCGCCGCTGTCGGGGAGCAGTTGGCAATTGTTTTTGTTTGATATATCTTTTAGTTCTATTTTAGTATTAGTATTTTTTAGGTTTTTGTGGTGGAAACAACTCGTTGGTGGAATTCGTCATCCATTAAAAGTAGAAAGTAGATTCTGAAAACAGGTTGCATACATCACTTTTATTTTTATTTTTAGATTTTTAGTTAGATTTTTTTCTCTCATATTCTTTTTGTGTTTTCATGTTTCCTTATGGATATAACATGTATGATGCACAAGATTAGGCATATTATGGTGGTAATCAGTTTAGTTATAATTCTCAATATTTCAATAACTTCCAACCGACCATGGGATATAATCAGAATCGATCCTTTGGTTTTGATCAACATCCTATAAAATCTTTTGGTGATTTTCATACATACCAACAACCTTATAATGGATATGTAGGTCAACCACCACAAAGAAGGTGAGACAGTTATACTTCTAATTGGCTCCATTCAAGTTGTATAAAGATTTTAGATCAATTAAAGGACACGCAATAGAGATTAAAACATATTGATTCAACACTTAATAAAGGGAATGTTGTACCAACCAAATGTTACAACAATATAACTTACCCGACTCCTGATCGTATTTATGATTATTCACCCATTCAACGGGACGAGTCGTGGTTTAGTGATCCTATTGTAAGTAATGGTGGAAAACGTGTAAACATAAGAAAACTCTCGAAAAAACTAAATCAAATGGAAGATAACGAGCACCGGAAGAAATTCTCCAAGAAATTAGTAGTATCATACGTATGGAATTCAAACGACGTTTTTTAAATAGAGAATATGAGGTTGATGAAGATTCTGATGAAAAGTCTTATATCAAAGATGATAAAATACTTGAGAATGAGACTAGATTGAGTGATATCGTGGAAGACCCAATTGAGCTTGCAAAGGAATATATTGATGACGTTGATGCCAAGATTTTGGTTGAAACAAAAACTGACGAAGATTGGTTGAAAAGTTTGATAAAGGACCACGATACCCAAGAGGTAAAAAATTTGGTTGGAGTTTTTTAAGAACAATGAGGATCCCGTAAGGTTTGTCTAATCCTTTGCATAACTCTATTTTTAATGATCCTCCTCCCCTAATCGAAGTAATTTCTCAAAGAGTTGGTAATCCAATTTTTGAGAAAATACCTCACATAGAATTGGAGTTGTGTGCTTCCAAAGTTTTAACGAATTATTTTGCTTCTAACTATCCACCATTAGAGATGCTTGATTCTAACACTGTGCAGGTTATCCATGAGAAACCTGTAGAAGTTCCCGAATTTTATGTGTTATATACACTTCCAAGTGTAGAAAGAACTAAGTGTGAGGGTAAATTCTTTATGATATTGGTTTCACTATTACTATATGCTAACATTTGCGTGAAGCTGTTATTAGAATTGTATATTTTTATCTGGGCGGATCCCTAAATTTTCAGATTGTTAGTGTACGGACAATAACAAGAAGGTTAGGTTGAGGACGTTAAACTAAGCGATGAATGAGAGGCTGATGAGTGTGTAAACACGTCATTTTTACATCTTAATTTACATTTATTTAGTTCTTTATTTTGTACATATTTAATGATTTTTGTTTAGCTTTGCAGTTTATAGGAAATAAAGCCCGATGGACTAAAATACGTAATTCAGTTCATAAAATGAAGGAAATGAAGTAATGGGATAAGCCCAAAAAAAAAGATAATTATTTCATTGGACCAATTATTTGGATATGGGAGTGTGGGAAGCATGCCACAAGGTGTGTAGAAATCCTGGAGACCATTTGCTGGATATTAATTATAAAAGGATATTTGAAGATATTTTGTAATGAAGAAAATAATCAAAATAAAGAAGGAAATAAATATTATAGAAAAAATATTATTCTTTATGGTTGGAGTTAGTAAAGAATAATATATTTTAAAAATAAAGAAAATTATGACTTCATGATGAGATATTATTTAACATATGGCGTATTTTAATTGGAGGATGTTGTATTATCCCGACACGTGACACATTCTTATTTGATGATGATGTGGTAGTGGAAACGGAAAAGGAAAGTAGTTTCCTTTAAAGCTATATAAATAATGGTGGAAGCAGGGAAAAAAAGGGGGGGTTCATTTTTCTAGTATAGTGGAGCAAGTAGTTTTAGTTTATTTCTTTTTTTTTTTTTTTTTTTTCCTTTGTAAGAAATAATCTCTTCACTAGGGCTGCAGATGAAGCCCTATGATGTGTATTAAGAGAGTTCTAATTCATTTTCAATAATAATTCTTCTTGGTCCTATTTTCTTGCTTAGTAATGATAATAATTCTTTTTATATGTTCTTGTGCTTCAACCAAAGGTTTTATATTCTTATTTTATTGACCAGCACCTTAAGTAAAAAGAATTATTAGTATTTTGAGAAATTTAATTGAGTATAATGTTTTATCTTCCAAGGCGTACATATTGGCCCTAAATCTTCTTGAGCAATTTTATGAAAAATTTTATAGAGAATTGGTTGAATAATCTAGTATACATAATAGTGGTAAAATTCTAAGCCCTGGGTTTTTATTATCTTCTTATTTTATTTATCAGCTTTACTTATTATTCATCTTTTATTATATTTTTTAGCATTTTATTTAATTAGAAATTAAAAGTAATAATAGTTATTCTCATTGGAATGACCCGTGCTTGTATACTATCCAATCCAGACGTGCACTTGCGGTACACGATTTAAATCTCATCAGAGGCAACCTATTGGTTTAGTATTTCTATCTCTTTTATTTTTATTTTCATAGTGTGCATATCATATTAGGAATTTCCCACCTTGATTTTACATTGGCCGAGTCAGTTTACATTGAGGACAATGTAAAGTTTAAGTGTGGGGAGTGTTTAAGCATTTAGAGTTTTAGTATTCACTTTCGTATGTAGAATTTTTAAACTTTTTGTACATATTTGCATACAAATCTCCAACTTTTAGAGAATTTAGAGTCACTTTGTATACTTCTGGTTAAGTTTACATATGGAGTTTTAACCGAAATAACTGAATTTAGAAGTATTAGAGAACTATATTCGGAGTTCTTAGTTGTTGAGAGGCACGGGCTGACAAAAATGGACAACGACCTCCAGTAGAGAATGTAGTATTAGAGTAGTTGATCATTCAATACTCATGAGTGAGGCACCAAACCTTCAATTATCCGTTTAGAGTGTTTCATCTGCGCAAACTCCGGGTAGAATGATGAGCTACCCAACTTCGCACCAATTTTAGCACTACTTTTTGATCTCTTGAGTGCTATTTATATCAATCATGAGGGTTTCATCAGAATTGCTAACTCTATCTTGTAGTCTTGTTTGCAGTTGACACCATGCTAACTCTATAAGAGACAATTCTAATACTTTTGAAATAACTTTTGAGACTCGGATTTACATAGAGAAGGGAGAAGAGAGATTAATTCTATTTTCTAGGGTTTACCCCTTTAGGGGGAAACCAAGCTATTTCTTTTTCTTTTCTTATATCATAAGTAGGTAACTTTGTTTTATTGGTTGGGGATGTAGTTGGAAGTCCTAAACATGTAAATCAATCTGGATAGTTAGTTTTAATGTTAAAGATCTCTTTTATCGCTTATGTTCTACTTTATATCGCCATGTATGATTGAAGACTTGTTCGTTTAAGTTGCAAATTGAATGGTCATGTATTCATATCTAAAGCTAGACTAGGGTTTGAGATCCGGAATTGTCGAAGAACTCTAATCACAAGTAGCACAACATAGTTGTTAACAACGGGATGTTGCCATGCGGTCATGTGTAGAAGCTTAACCTATGTTAAATCTGTGTGGCTCTTGCGCCGGATTGCTTAGAATAACCTCAACTCACGAAGACTATTGCTTTCATTGGGTTAAACTTGAGTGGTTCTTGCGCCAAGTTATTCATTGGGAAGGATTCAAAGAGTGGCTCATGCGCCTTTGATGAATACAAGAGTTTTGCTGGAGTAGACCTGCGATAGGATGCTCTAGGGTTATTGATATGAGAAGGATTGAACTTTATCTCTAATCGATTGAAGAGCATGATTGGTGATGGAAGATGAAACCTCCAACCAATATTTTCTCACCTTAATATCAATCTTTATTTATTTTGTTTGTATTTTGTTAGTTATTTAGTTTAATTCATTACAATCCCCCTTGGTTACTTAAGAAATCAAAGACAAATAACAATTCATAGCTCCTCGCTGGAACGATTCTTACTACCGCTATATTACTATTTTGTAGTAGTAGGAAACATCTTAATTAATTTGTGCACAAACGACACACATCATCAACAGTGACTTAACCAAAATGGTTTTAAGGTTATATAAAACAATCGAACTAGACACTTGACGATTGTAATTTCTATGTGCACAAATGCAATATAAAATATTAAAAATCAAACCACCGGTTCTTTACAAAAGTAAACTATGATGGGATCAAGATTCAGTAAGTCATATTATATTTACGTTGAGCTAGTAACATGTACTCAAAACGCATTAAACATACGTTTGACAAAGCATTTCATACATAATTGTACATTTTTCTCATTTCCAGGTCCTAGCAATATAATAATATACTTTTCTTCCTTTGTCAACTATGATAAAATTATAACCTTAAAGTAACTAGAGTTTCTAAACCATGCAACAAATAATATCGTTTTCTAGGTTGACCATAACTTTGGGGGGTGGGTGGGTGGGGGAGAGGGGAATCATGTCATCAAATTCCACAACAAGAACAATTTTCAGATGAAATGTCAAATTGAAGCTCAAACAATACAACAAACGCATATCAAATGAGATTCAACACAATAAATATCTCATTAAATACTAGAAATGATTTAAAAAAAAACATGCAGAAGCAAGTCCTATAATTCTCTCTCTTTTTTTTTTCTCTATAATAAATCTAAATTAACATTAAAAAAAGATTACATGAAACTTTAGACCTTTTTCCTGATAGGGTATTCAAAGTAAGTATTGGAACAGAACCAGAAAACAAGAATGAGAAATTTAAAACAATCTAACATTTTTTTTACAGAGAATATACATGACTGAAGAAACCCATACCTCTGTGCATCTCATAGTCCTATAAACTTTTCCGGTAAATCCCTTAAACATGATGGGTTCTTTAAAAATAACTGAAAAATACAGTGTAAAATAAAATTTACAAGTATGAATCATACATATTCAAAAACTAAGAATCTTAAATGTGGAGTGCTAATGCATGGTAGGCTACCAAGCATATCTCTTACCTATCCAAAAGCTCCGCGACTATTGATGGTTAACGGTTCATATATATGCCTCTCTCCTTTCCAAATCCTTTAAATAGATTCATTTGATCTTATTGAGGTAAATCCAAATACGTTAATTTCTTGCCCAACACATGACGTCTAAGAAACAAACAAATCATATCAGCAGTGAAAACTAGCACATATAACTTCAGAACACTCATAAAACACATATTTTATGAAACATACATATAATGAAACTTTCAAGGATGTTATGCTTTTAAAAACTAACACATCCAGACAATACATTCATAGATTCTTATTCCCCAATGCTAACACAACCATGATAACTTTCTTAAAACCAATAAGCAAGTCATATCGACAGTTGGTAAACCATTTTTTTTTAAGTGATCAATCTAAGGTTCTAAATATGTCCATCACTAAGGAGTATGGGAAGTACCTTGGTGTCTCTCTTCTGTTAGGAAGAAATAAAACTAAGTCTTTTAAACTTATTTGAAATCTTTTGAAACTAGGCTAAAAAATTAGAAGGGTTAATCATTAATCCAAGCAGGGAGAACTACTATGATTAAACATGTCTTTAATACTTTGCCTTTTATCAACTGAGTAGTTTTAGGATCCCTAAAGTGCTCATTAATAAGATGGATATGATCCAAATGAATTTCTAGTGGGGACATCTTGAAAATGAGGGTATTAATTAAATTCATTGCTTGGCACCATCTGTATAAAACTAAGGCTCTAGGTGGATTAGCTTTAGGAAACTTAGAAATCCTTAACCATGCTTTATTCAGTAAACTTGCTTGGAGAGCCTGTTTTAATTATGAGGATCTATGGGTTAAATTTATCAAGGCAAAGTGTTCTATCTAAGAGTAAGGAATTCTTTCAGTTAGATAAGTTAAAAGAGGACAGTTCCTGGGTGTGGAAAAGTAGATATGATGGCGTTGATATTATAAAACAATTTTCTTTCTGGATAGTCATAAGTGGTACTAAAATTAGTATCTCGTTAGATTGTTGGATTATAGGTCTTAATAGGCCACTTGAACCGATTGATGGTTTTTCTAACCAAAATAATTACAAACTTGTTTGTGAACTTTATATGCCTGGTACTAGAATTTGGAATGTGGATTTGGTTAATTCTATTTTCACTGCTAATAGTGCTAGTAAAATCTTGGATATGAGAATTTCTGCTACAAGTAAAGATGCTCTCATATGGAAACCAACTAGAAAAGGTAATTTTACTGTCAAGAGTGCGTACAACACTCTATGCAATACTAGGTCTCTTAATTTTTTGCCCCTAATTTTGTGGTTCCTATTGAGACCTAGAAACGATTATGGGATGCTAGAATTCCTCACATAACTCAGCTCTTTATTTGGAAATGTCTTAAAGACATTCTGCCAACTAGGGATAAAATCGCCAAGTACAATTTTGATAATGAGATTCACTACAGTTTTTATAATTATAAAATTGAGTTGATAGACACATGTCTAATTTGTTCCTTCTGTATTATTAGTGCTCGATTTTATTCTTATTGTGTGATTTTATGTGGTTGTAGGTATTTTTGGAATATTTGTGGAAAAATCGGCTCGGAAAAAATGATAAAAGCACCTGAGAAAAATTACTAAAGGCACCCACGAGCAACTGCTAAAGGCACCCCAACCATGGATAAAGGACAACTCCCTTTTATTTCAAATTTACGAAAATGGCGGGTTTCTTCTTAACGTGAAACACATATGTGATTTCCAAAATCGATTTTTCAGGGATTTTAAAGAGTATAAATTATACCAAACTGAAGCAAAAATGAATAGAGATTGATAGACGTAAAGAGAAAGTATTTCATGCCGAGAAAACAATTAGAAAATCCTTGCAGCTTCCCGTAGTAGTTTTTTAGATAAACACAGATTTATGGGTTGTTTTGGGTATCAAATCGAGTCCTTATCGATTAAGGATTAATTATAGGGTTTGCTAAACCTATTTAAGACAAAGAGAAGCTAGAAAAACGCATCGGAGAGGCTCAGGAACAATTTCTCTCTGCTCCTGCGAGGAAGAAGACGAAGAACAGGGAACCGTCGTTCTTCTGTGACGGTTTCTTCAACTGGACAACAACGTTTATCTTCATTAGCAACGTGTATCTTCATATGTAACACTAAGAAGTTGCAACCGTTAATCTGTAACGTCTATACAACGTTGCAGATTCCCTGTTTTTATTATTTTTAGCTTATTTTCTTCTTCTCAAGCCCTTTTGAGCTATGTACCAATTTTTTGAGAGTGTTTTGAGCATGATGATCTAAACCCCATCACGGGGACAGTGGAGGAAGCCATATTTCATGAATGAATGATAATTATTTTTGATTCTTTATGACTTTTGCATTGGTTTTAAATTGATTTATGATTTTTTCTAATTAGTTGTGATTTTGTTTGATGGTGTATGCTGGGACTTAAGAGATTTTGATGCGTCATGCTTACGATATACTGTTAATGTTTTAAAAGTCTACTTTTGACAAAGAAATATAGTCAATAAAAGTGCTATAATTGTTAAGAATCATTGTGTTCATCATTCAAAAGTGATTTTGGTGGAATCCTTGGTCTCAGTTTTCTCTATATTCGTGAATCAACTTTTAATTACGTTTTTTTTTTTTTTTTAATTAAGTCTGAAACAAATCTTCACAAGTCCTGCAAACGAACTATTATTACTACTTTTCTGAAACGAACAAGTTTTTGGCACCGCTGCCGGGGATAAAATCGCCAAGTACAATTCTGTTATTGAGATTCACTGCAGTTTTTATAATTATAAAATTGAGTCTACTGAGAATTTGTTTATGTCATGTGATTATGCTAGGTCTGTATGGTTGGGTGTGGATGTTAACATGAACAATATTCTGAATCAATATCCTAGTTTTTTTTATTTGGATCATAAGTTGGTTTAGTTCTACATGAAGCAATAGTATAGTTCATATCATTGACAATATATGATTGATGTACAAATGCATGATAACTGCCTGGATGTTATGGAAGGATAGATGCTATGGTATTTCAAAATTATAAGCCCAATGGGCATCATACTATTAAAAGAATAAAACAAATTTATCAGTAATGCATAAGTTTTGTTAATAATGGAGATTCTAACGATCTTATTAGTGTATAGATGAAAGACTGGATACTACCAGATAATTTTTTTAATTAAAATTAACATGGATCCATACGTTATTGAAACTTCTGGAAAATGGAGTATATGACTAACAATTATAAACTTTACAGGTTCATGGAGAAAAAGGAAGATACTTTGATGGTGTACTGAATAAGGACCATGTGGATCAACGGTTGGAGTGCATGGTTATGGAAGAAGCTGTTAAATGGACTAAAAGTATGAGATATCAAAAAGTTATTATTGAATCAGATAGTGAAAACGTAGTTAGGTCAGTCAATGAAACAGAGTCGAATGTCCATTGGACTAACCAAAACATTACTTTATATGTAAAAAATAATTTTGAAAGTAGTAGTTTGTGGTTATGCAAGTCCATCATAGACAAAGTAATGGTTTTCCCCATTCTCTAGCCAAAAAAGATAGAGAAGAGGTGGTAGGTTTTGAGTATTACAATAATTTTCCTCCTGACATTAAGGAAATGATGGATAATGATTTTCATATTTAGAACTCTACTTAATGAATAAAATCTCTTCTTGAATCAAAAAGTAAAATAAATAAAATCTAACTGGCATATCTTGTAACGTCTTCAATATCATGCTCTTACTTCGTCTTTCCCTTACTCAGTTATAAGTTTTGTGTTTTCGAGCACTCCAAGAGATGATATTTGATCCTAGGAAAATACAGTAACCACTCATAGAACAAGATACAGGCCCCCTTGATCAGTAGTAGTCAAAGTGCCTCTCACTTTTGATTGCAATTATTTTTTTCTATCTTCAGTTTGTGTAAACAGGCTCAACGGATGAAAATACTAGGCCTCCAGGTTATTGGAATTGAGTGATTGGTCCCTTCCTTTAGAACAAGCTTTCAATGGTCTGACCTGAAGAGGGAGGTATTGAACCGTAATAGCTATGGTATAATCCTTCGACTGATATCTCTTTCCGTGAGGATTAACTGAACCAACTGAGGAAGATGAATAGGTATGATTTCCCCAAAGCCTTAGGTTGAGGGCATTGTTTACCATACATGCTATACTTTACTTTAATATTACAAATTTTATTGAATTCGAAAACTTGTCTTCAAACATATCCGGTGTGCATGTAAATGGCTACCAGAACCATCCGTAGCAAAGGTTCCAACGGTGTGCGACCCGCTGGATTACGCGTTTTCTGGACATATCAAAACTATACCTACTTATTTCATGCAACCAAATTATATGAATCTCGTATATAACAATAAAATAATGCTAAGTTGAGATGAAAACAAGAAAATGAGAAGAGTTTTAGTATTTTTGCTGATATTTTTTTTTCTTGAACTACTTTTCCTTGCTGCTCTTAAAGATCTCTTTATGGTCGTGTGTTTTCTTATAAATCTGGATGATTTTAGCATGCTTATGCAATTTCTTTATGCTTTGATCTAGTTTTCAACATTTTTTTTTATTTTCTAATAGATGTAGATGAATTTCTTTCTTTAACTGTTTCGTATTGAAACTAGAAATCAAGATTTTCTTTACTGTGATGTGATTTCCTCTTTTTTTTTGTCATAACACCCTAACTAAATTGTGGGAAGACTGGAGAGAGAGGAGAGAATATGGTTTTTGAATCAGGTAAATTGGAATTGAACGATATTATAACGAGTGTTTATAATATACTCCCTTCGTTCGTCATAAATCGAGCTATTTTAAGCTTGCATAATTCTTAATGCAAGAAGAAGAAGGATATACTTTTAGATATTTTTTACCACTATACCTTTAGGATAATGAAATAGTAAAATTTAGAAATAACGTATCTCAAACTATATCACGGATATTTTTAAAAAATTTATCGTTAGAAATATTTTAAAACACCTACGTAACAAATATGAATATAACTATTAAATTATACATATTTTTTTTACTAATAACAATTAATGAAGGAACAAAATTTTAAACTAAATAACTCAATTTACGAGGAACGAAGGGAATATATGAAAAGGGATTTTAGTCTTGCTACAATTGAGATTATTTCTAGGGCCATTGAAATAATTTGTAAATTTTAACAAACAACCGTAAAGCTATGAGAGGAAGATCCAAAAATGGAAAAAGTGAAAAACTATTTAGTTTTGGTTCTGTTTTAGTATGCTCGTCGGAAATATCTGTACTTGATTAAAATGACCAAAAATAAATACAGAAATCTTTTGCCACCGAGATAAGCGGGATAAATGTCTACAAACTTGAAGAGAAAATAAGATTTCCAGCTCAGTTGCCACCCAAGAGTGTATTATCAAACCTACTTAATTAAAACTAATGAAATCCCATGTGCGATTATGAGTTATCTTCAGCACCATGATTTGATACGACCCATCGTAACTTAATTAAACTAATCACAACCCTATTATATGCAAAAGACAACAGCAGATCTCACGTGTCCAGTTGAAATTCTTTTATATTCTCTTGATCCCACAAAACATATACAGGTGTCAAAAGCTGATGTAATAACGTAGCATTTTCCGATGAAGTTGACAGTTAACTTCTCCAACTAATCCTACGAAAACAATGCTTTTGACCTGAAAGTAAAGGCATGACGTTTAATTTTCATGCCTGCTAATGGGGGCACCAGTTTTCCCTAGGGTGTACCAATCCCTTACCAATGGATGTTCTGTCTTATATATAATTTGATATTACCCCTAAATAAATTGGTACCCCCATTAGCAGCATTATTGTTACCTTCTAAAACTAGCCGTTTTGAAAATAGCTTAGGTGGCAAATATATTATTCTTGGATGACGGTTACAACATTTTTTTTAAAATATTAAGACTCCCTTAAATACCAATTAAAATCGAGATCTTAAAATTTTAATTTTATTTTTTAGTTTCTCTATTCAGGCAACATTAACTATTTTGTACACATTCTTCAGTTCACCTTCTTATACTGTAAAGTCTGAAATTTTTCTTTTTTATGGTCAATTTATGAATACTTTTAGGCGTTACTTTTTTTTAGATCTTATTTGTTTAAGTTCATGTGTCTGGGTTTCTAGTATCAAACATGGACTAGTACTTGATTTTGATGATTAATCAATCATTAATCAGAATTTCAGAAGGTTAGCTCATTCTCAGAAGGTTAGTTCCTTTTTTCAGATTATGAACGTTGTTCTTTTAACTTGTTTTGTGTATGTTTGATTGTGTATTTGATTATGGATATAGAGCTAGAACTTAATGTTAGAATGCCCAAGTCCAATGTTATGATATTCAGTGATTGAAAAAAGAAAAAGACATCAAGGTTTGATTTTTTCTGTTAATGGAATAAGCATTTGAGTGATAATGGGTACAAAATTCAGTCTGTTTATGCACACTATTGAGCTCCTAAAACTCTATTTTGGCACTTAATAATTTAGGGATTTATGTTTGCCTTATTGTGGATTTGTGGATTTCAGTGTGACATTGTTTAGAGTTGCTCATGATATTAGTGTTTTAGTTAATCGCAGTAATCGTCTAATATAGAATACTATTTCGTGGAATAATCGTCTAATCAGTAACTTCTTAAGATATGCAATCATTTTTTTTCTTTGTTCTTGCAAACAGATAGATGGCGACTCTAGCAGACATAGGGGTTGCGGCGGGTATCAATATCATTTATGCCTTTGCTTGCTTTATAATCTTCGCGCTAATAAGACTGCAACCTTTCAATGATAGAGTATACTTTCCCAAATGGTATCTTAAGGGTCTAAGAAGCAGTCCGGCAGGCTCAGGAGCTTTAACCAAGTTCGTCAACTTAGACATTTGGTCGTACCTCACATTTTTAAATTGGATGCCAGATGCACTTAGAATGCCTGAACCTGCGTTAATTGAACATGCAGGACTTGATTCGGCTATCTACTTACGGATTTACTTGCTTGGGTATGGTTTATATGTATCAAAAACCTTTCGCCTCATCTTCTTCGTTTTTCAGTTATTTCCTTATGAATGTGTCTGTACGTTTTTGTGTTAGATTGGGTTTGCTAGTCTCCAAATGCTACCTCTATCTTTTCTATTTAGAATTTTTATAGAATATCATAACAAACATTTGCGTCTAATTAGAAAGACAAGTGATCTAGCCATCTAGAGTTTTGTAGGTAGTAATTACTTTTTGCGTCTGATATAATTCCTTTTAGAATTCTTAACTAGTAAATTATCGTAGAATGTTCCTTATTTCGAATCGGAAAGAATGTATCTGAATCAGTTGTACAGGCGGTTTTAGAAAACAGAAAATAGTGTTCACCTCATGAAATTTATCTCTTTTGTCTTTCTACTATAATTTTGTATGTTTCGTAACATTTCTTGTACCCAGTATATGTATATGATTTGACACTGACTGTCTTTTGTTCATTTTTCCCTTGCAGACTTAAAATCTTTGTACCTATTGCACTCTTTGCATTTGCAGTGCTTGTGCCTGTAAATTTGACTAATAACATGCTGGAGCAATCGAAATTAACTTTCAGTGACATAGACAAAATTTCCATTTCGAATATTCCTGAGGGGTCGCCTAGGTATGTAACCCCTTTTTTTGTATGTTTAAGATTTTAGCTCTACATTAGTTATGGTCGATGACTCGTTAACAAGAATAGACCAAAATGAAAAAGTGATAGTAACACTTTTGCTGAAACGGAGGTAGTGATCTTCTTTCTAAAGGGATTTGATTTGGAACTATTATATGTCCAAGGTTCAATATTGAAATCATTTCAGATGACTTGTTTTTGGTAAAAGATGAACATTACCATATGTATATTCGGTCAAATAGGACCTTTTTCTTCTCGAGATCTTTTACTTTTTTTTATCATGTGGGAGTTAGAATTAATTTCTGTTTAATTACTCAAATGTATCAACAGAAACATTTTCCTTTTTTGAGTTCGACAAATGTTTCTAAAAAAATTTTTTTTGTTATCTTTTATTCTATGAGCAAAAGAATTTCTAAAGAAAATGAAGAAAAAAACGCTTTTCTTTAATCTGCATCTTCAATTTACCTTTGATATGTGTTTTTCAACACGAACCGGTTGGTTGACACACATACTTGATTTTATTATTTTCATAAATAACGAAACCTATATGTAATCATGATTATTCACATGCTAGTATTGAAAGTTGCATGATGGTAGCTAAGGTTAAAAATTTCACTTCGTTGGGGTAATCTTTCAAGTTTCATGATGGTAGTTGAAAAAAGGTTTAGCATTTCATTTCTTCGGGGTAATCTTTCAGGTGGTTTGTCTTTCTTCTGCTGACTTTTATAATATTTAGATGCAGAATACCACGATCTTTGCAGAAAAAATAGAACACAAACTTCATTTTTGAAAAGTAGTCATAAGCTTACATGACAACAACATGGCATATAGTATCATATCGCCGAGAACTAATTTCGCAAGAAAAATTAAAAACGATCAATGGGAAATGGCAAACTTAAAGTTATAAACAAGAATTCGGCACTTTACACTCTAACATGCATAGTCAGAGGAAAATGCATGTGGCAGTACTGCTTAGTTCGGATTTAAATTTTCTTCCTAGATCTTTTATGGTTGTTTGATCTATTTCCAAAATTGTTTACAACGCTTTACACATATATTTTGTTGTATCATCTTTTGAGTTTAGATGTTACAGCCTTATAACATCTCAAAAACAATCTTTATAATGGAGGGCCATATTTCACAAAACAAAAAGTCCACATTTACAAAGAAGAAAGTTGGAACATCTTTATGAATCAAGAAGGGGATGTAACAGTCCCATATAAAATGGTCTAAACATTTTTTGGCGCAAAGAAAGAAATAACCCCCTACCTTCTCATTTACTTGGTTAGATAGTGCGTTAACTACAGGTGCGAAGTTGATTAGGACAATGATTTTCTATTCCCTGTCCGTGTTACAGATTTTGGACACATATAGTGATGGCTTACGCATTTACTTTTTGGACTTGCTATTCTTTGCACAAGGAGTATGAACTGGTAGCATCAATGAGATTGCACTTTCTGGCAACAGAACAACGCCGTCCTGATCAGTTTACAGTAAGATCTCATGTTTCTCTGATCAATTTATTTTGTTCATTATTCCTGCCGTGCAACTATCATTATTTTGTTCTTTTGGTAACAAAAACTTGATCCTGTGCAGGTCCTCGTAAGAAATGTACCGCCAGACCCTGATGAATCAGTTAGTGAGCTTGTGGAGCACTTTTTTCTCGTCAACCATCCAGATAGTTATCTTACTCATCAGGTGATATATATTCATTCACTATTGATACTAATTTAGTATTCTTATATCAAACTTTTGGTGGAAATTCTGATGCATTGTAAAGATAACTCACTTGAAAATTTGTGGTTGATATTTCTGGATATCTGCATAGTTAGTTTTTCCATTTAGTTTAAACCTTGAGCGTGATATACTGATAAAATAGTTGCTTCTTTCTAGAGTCAGTGATATCGTTTTTACCCATCTTCTTTCGTCACACAGGTTGTATTCAATGGAAACAAACTCAGTGCATTGGTCAAAAAGAAGGAAAAAGCTCAGAACTGGCTTGATTATAATCAACTTAGATATTCGCGCAATCAATCTAAAAGACCAACAACAAAGGTACTATACCAATTTGACCCTCTTCTATATAAAATCTTCGATTTAACCGATTTACCACAGATGATCTGTTTCACAGTCCAAATTAACCTGTATGTTTTTCAATCTGGTTAAACAGACTGGCTTTCTCGGACTATGGGGAGACAGACTGGATTCAATTGATTATTACACTAGTGAAGTGGATAAGCTGTCAAAAGAAGTAAGTTTATAACTATTGGTTTCTTACATACTGTGCTTGTTTTTCAAATCTTATGAAGCCATTTAGGATTTTGCTGAAAGCTTTGGAGATTAAAAATTATTTTGCTAGTTCTTCTTTCCACTATATAAAACGGGATTGTAACAATATAGCAGACATTTTAACTAAGTTTCTAAACAAGCATAGTGATATTAGTATAGATTCTAAAAACTGGGATGATCAAAGGAAAGCTATTTGGCTAGCTAAACTTTGTAAAACCAGCAATGTAAACTCTCCTCTTTAGTTTTATAAAAGTTTCCTTTTATCAATTTTTTTTTAGGATTTTGCTGTTTATTTCCAACTTTTGGTCAAAGCATTTTGTATTGGTTTCTGATATGTATTCATATACTCAAACATCGTTAGATGAGAATCTGTTGCTATCGCATCCAATTCAAATAAAGGTAGCACTACTAATTTACTTACCATCGAAAACCATTGTATGTGGAATTACAGGTAGAGGCAGAGAAACAAAAGATGACTAAGAACCCAAAGTATATAATGCCAGCCGCGTTTGTTTCTTTCAAAAGTCGATGGGCAGCTGCTGTCTGTGCACAAACTCAGCAGACTAGAAATCCAACATTATGGTTATCTGAGTGGGCTCCAGAGCCGCGGGATGTATACTGGAACAACTTAGCTATTCCATTTGTATCACTCACAATTAGGAGACTTATTATAGGCGTTGCGTTCTTCTTCCTTACTTTCTTCTTTATGATACCAATAGCAATTGTACAGTCCCTCGCAAACATCGAAGGAATCGAAAAGGCAGTCCCGTTTTTAAAGCCCCTCATCGAAAAGTTAGTGAACTCTACTTCTGAGGTCCTTTTGTCGAGTTTTATAATAGATTACAGTATATAGATTTTTTGGCAAATTTTCGCCACTTTTATTGTTTATGCTCTACTAGTAGTGAATGATCATAATGAATTATGTTTTTGTTGCAGGCGTGCCGTTAAATCGCTCATCCAAGGGTTTCTACCGGGGATTGCTCTAAAGATATTCCTCATTGTTCTACCGACGATATTGATGTTTATGTCAAAATTTGAAGGGTTTTATTCGTTATCATCATTGGAGAAGAGATGTGCATCAAGATATTATATTTTCAAATTTGTTAATTTGTTCCTTGGGAGTATTATTGCTGGAACCGCATTTCAACAGCTAGATACTTTTCTTCACAAGTCAGCTAATCAGTATGGTTTCTTTCTGATATCCCATTTACAATGTCAGATGTCAATAGTGATTATCATTCTTTGATAAATGAAGCCCTGTTTATCTGTCTGTCCCAGCATTAAGTATTTAAAGCATTCACTGGTCATAGTGTTGAAATTAGATATGGCATTCGCGTAGTGATTAAGCCTATTCGGTTCATGTTATATATTTAGTTACGTATAAAGCTGTTGTTTTTTCCGCAGAATTCCGGAAACGATTGGTGTATCCATCCCAATGAAGGCAACTTTCTTCATCACGTATATAATGGTTGATGGATGGGCTGGTGTTGCTGGTGAAATTTTAAGGCTTAAACCATTGATTATGTACCACTTGAAAAACTTTTTCTTGGTAAAGACTGAAAAGGATAGAGAAGAGGCAATGGACCCAGGAAGTATTGGTTTTGATACAGGGGAACCTCAGATTCAATTTTACTTCTTACTTGGCCTGGTTTATGCTGTTATCACTCCTTTCTTACTTCCTTTCATAATCGTATTCTTTGCCCTTGCGTACGTTGTATTCCGTCATCAGGTAAAAGTTTACATTCACAATTCCACTTTTCTTCTTATATTTTACATCATTTTTTTATCTGGCTCCACCACCTTATATGCATGAAAATTGAGAATCAATGGACTGAGATGTGATTGATAACAACTGACATTTGATCGAGATAAACTTCTTGACTGATATTGCAGATTATTAATGTTTATAATCAAGAATACGAGAGTGCAGCTTCATTTTGGCCTGACATACATGGACGAATAATTGTTGCTTTGATTGTCTCACAGCTTCTTTTAATGGGTTTGTTAAGTACTAAGAAAGCAGCTCAATCAACACCACTCCTCATCGCGCTTCCTATTCTTACTATCTGTTTTAACAAATTCTGCAAGAATCGTTTCGAACCTGCGTTCAAGAAATTTCCTTTGCAGGTATGAATTGATGATCTCTCTCCCTCTTTGGTTTTTGACTTTCTGCTTCGTGGAATTTAGTGATAAAGACACGGAAAAAACATTGTCTGTCGTGTTAATTTCTTGTGCGAATACAGGAAGCGATGATGAAAGACACATTGGAAAGAATAAGGGAACCGAATCTCATTCTAAAAGGGTACCTAGAAAATGCTTATACTCATCCAGTTTTCAAGGACGAAGAAGAGGAAGACGAGAATTTTATAGTAGACGAAGAGTGGAAACTGGAAAACTTGGTACCAACTAAACGCCATTCCCGAAGATCAACACCATTGACTAGCAATTACAGCAGTCTCGGTTTATCTTCACGTTCGTTGCTTGATGTTAACGCGTAAACAGCTTTCTTATTTTTGCCGAAGGGATATTGGTGGCTTTGTAAAAAGCTGTTGAGACATGGAGAGAGAGTAGTAGCCCAATCCAGCCACCAAAGTTGGTAACTTCCAAGGAGAACAAATTGCTTAAAGATGATGGTTTTAGACTGTTCCTTAACGGAGATGGAAAGCATGTTGTGATCAATGTTTCTCACCAGTACATATTACACTGGAAGTAGTGAGGAATGAGTTGAAAAAATCAACCAGGAGAGCTGTCAGAAAAACTAGAAAAAAAAATCTGGTAGACTGTACAAGCTCTCGCAAATTTTCAAATCCATTAGCAACTTGGATTCCTATTACGAAAATCTAATTTAGGAGTTGTAACTTTTTATCCTAAATAATAAACTTTGCGTATTAATTGAAAGGAAAGAAGTTTATACTTGCCCATTACTAGTAACTGTTGGAATCGGTTTGGGTTAGAAGAATTCCGGCTGCGGTAAGGCTTGAATTTGAATTCAGGTGTATAATTCTAGTGTTTCTCCATTTCTCTGATGGCATAAGGCATTGCGTGAGCAGTCTACTATCCTACAGACATTCCGATTTCTAAACTCGTCAGTGCGGTGGTTGATAGTGTTAAACCGACGATTACAATATTGGTAATTATATTCTTCTTATCGGGCCTGAATAAATTCAATTAGAAATTAATTTTCTCCCCAAATTATAATTTCTTATTTTCTTAAATCCAATTCCAAGTAGTGGATTTTTTTTTGCTTGCAACAATTTCAATCCAGTAATATCACCAACCAACCATTTTATCGTATTGTTTGGTTGTGATAATCCTTCTAAACATGTGTTAAATGATAATCCAAATTAACTTGATATATCGAGTATCATTTATATTTCATACTTTACTATAATTGGTTATGATGATGTTAGATTAAATATGTCCATTTATTACTAGTAAAAACTCGTCGTATTCCTTTGAATGGTAGTTTATTTTTTTCAGGCTCAACTAACTCATCTAGATCTGACTTGTTACATCTGAATTTAACTCATTGTATCCGAATCAAAAATTATTAAATAGTATAACTATAGAAACTTTTGAATCCAGTCAGATATGTACCTAACAAGTTAGGTACAAAATGATGACTCGGTACCTGACTCAAATAGCTCCGAATCAGATGCATAAACTACATCAGACCTCAAATCAGACATCAGAAAAATAAAAAACAATGATTTGATATCTTACTCTGACCGAATCAGATAACGAGTTAGATTCAGATCGTGAATCAGACCCAAACAAACAAAGTGTTAGTCCCACTTGTATCATCTCACATAGGTGGACCCAATCCAACACGGCAAATCGGGTTTTCTTTCTGATTGATTCTCTCTTCCATCAACAATCTTAATACTCAATACCACATCTTTTTGGCTGTAATTACCGATATTTCATTCATTCAAAAGAAAAATACCTTACTCCATAATAAAACTAATACTGGTGGAGCTTACCCTCATGATACAGACTTAATTCATATATATTTACCGTTTAATTTATATTTACTAGTACTTGAAATTGTATTAATATTATCGTTTTTGATATTTTTATAAATTATATACTTAAAACCGGAAGTTATAAATAAATTGATTAAATGAGAATAAATGGCTGAATTTGAAGTTTGGTGCTTAGCCTTGGTTGTGAGTACCTGAGAAGTGTTCGTAGGCTCATTTACATTTGGGTCCAAAGTTATTGCCTGACGTGAAAAGAAGAACGTGGGACATATAGTGAAGGACCTGGAGGTGAGATGGGACGTGACTAGTATGTGGGTTATCACCGGGTAGAGTTCGGTGAAAATGGGTGTTGGCTTCTTTTGATTTTGGCTGGGCACTGGCGTAAACGGAGAAGTTGGAGAGTGGCTTTGTTAAATCAATCAAAAGGTTGACGTGGCAGTATAGTTAGTTTAATAAGAAAAGGTTGTGGCTGCCTTTTGGGTCTGAGCTACAAAGAAGATTAATAAGGACGTTGGACGGGCAGGCTTTGTCTTGCTGATGGAGAGAGTAGAGGACGTGGCTTAACAACACGTGAAAGAGGATAAAGTGAAGGGGTTGAATCGGTTAGGTTTAATAAGGGACAAAGTCTCACAGGGTACAGAGGGGAATAGAAGGAAAGCACGTGAGTTAGATACGGAGGTGAACTTCTCTTAGTGTTCGGTAAAACGGAGAAAGTGAGCAGACTTCGAGGCAGTATTGGATTCTCTTTGAGTTTCACGTGGCACGAGTAGACTCAGTTAGAAAAGAAAGAAGCGGAAAAGGGTAAAAAGAGGGGACGTGACAAGGCAGAAGAAGAGGTACCGAGGAGAAAAGAAAAGAAAAGAAAAGAAGGGTTGAAACTTGAAAGTGTAGATCGGTGGTTTTAGACAGCTGGAGTCGGAGAAGAAGACAAAGTAGAAAACGATAGAAAAATTAGAAGTTAAAAGGGTTAAATCTTTTCCTATTTTTTTCTAGTATTTATTTGGATGGGTTTTAAGAAACTCTTTATCATGTCTTGCTAATTTTTATATCTAGAGTTTTTATGTTGAAACCACTTTGAATCTAAGGCTATTTGAATTGATTTATATAGCAAAAGACTATTATAATTTGAATATGATTAGTTCTTAAATATCATTTATTGATTTAATGATAATATGAGTTGTTGCTTCACCGGTTCTGTACAATACAACATTTGCATATAATTTTTAGGATCATAAATATATTTGTATTATTTGATATTCCATGCGTGGGTTAAATCCTTTGATGGAGTATGCTTAGAATTGCAAGTATTATTTGTGAACCTACATTTAATTTCGTATAATTTTCTCACTAACGCAATTTGATGGTGTATGCTGAGACTTAGGGTTTTTGATGCGTCATGCTTAGGGTGTCCCAGTGATATTTGCGACTCTAATACATATAATGGGTGATGTCGATAGAGCGGACAATAAATAAATATTCAGGAGTTATGTTTCATTTCAGTAATTGAATAGAAATAGTGGTGGATATTGAAAACCCTGGTTATTGTTTCTCCCATTTGATTTATTTTATTAGTTTAGTTTATCTTTCTTTTTTTAACTTTCTTCCGAAAATCCCAAAAACATCGTTTCTGATTAGTTTGTTAGAGATATTGATTGCAGTATTTTCCCGCTCCATGTTGGTTCGACTCGTATTCTCCGTTGTCTACTAGTTAGACGTCGTGCAATTGCGGTTATTATAAATAGGTGTTTCCAAACCCTATCAATTTTTGGCGCCGCTGCTTGGGAGTGGTTGTGAAATATTGTAATTAGTATTTTTGATTTTCTAATCGTAGTTTAGGTTTTTATTTAATTTATTTTTATTTATATTTTTTACATGTTTTTATTTTTATTTTAGGATTTTTAGTTCTATTTGACTTTTTTTTTTTTAGAATTTTTTTTCAGGTATTTTTTTCTGAGGATGATGACTCCTTCTCAGGAGACGTCATCTAAGATGACACTTAGGGAATATATGTATACGTCACGGCATAAGAAAGTTCTTGCTTCACATATGGTAAGTGAAGAATCACCTCAAATGATACATGAGAAGTATTATAAACACAGACCGCTTAGTTTGGAACAAAGATTGAGAGTTCTGGAATGCCAGAGATTATTTGCTGATGATGATCAGTTTTGTAGTGACTCTCTATTCCAGACTGAATATATAAATGACCATGTGGATGATTTTCCTAATTCTATAGATGAATCTATCTCACAAGATCATTCATCCGACTTAGAGGTTGTTTCTAGATACCTAGATTTCCAAAAGTTACCTAATTTAGGGTTAAAATTGTGTGCTTCTCAAGTTTTTTTGGATCACTTTGCATCCAAGTACCCAGAGGACTTGCATGTTCCTGAACCGTGCATGAACAAATTGATACTTCCCCAGTCCCAATAGTATCGCCATATTATATTCTTTACACACTTCCATGTTCAGTAACAACTAGGTTTGGGGGTAATCCTCAGTTTTTGATAGTTTCAGTGTCTCCAAGTTATCATAACATAAGTATGAAACTGTCATTTGTAAATACTGTATTTTGGGTTGATCCCCAAATTTTCAGGTTGTTAATTTTTGGAGATTCTTTCTGTACATATCCAGAAGGTAGATTTTTATTTTCTTGTTTTTATTTTCTTTTTAGGCTTTTAGGCTTTTTGTTTATTTTTCTTTTTGGTGTTCTTTGTTATTACTATCGTTTGATGTGTGTTACAGAGAATACTGTTTTTCTTGCGTCAATCAGGTGAGACGTTCCAATTCCTTTTCTTTGAATTTTATTTGTCTCTCTTATTATATTACATGTCATTCTAGGTTGCACGGTTTGAAACATTGAGGACATTGTTAAATTTAGGTTTGAGTGTAGAGTTTCCGAAAGTTGATGCCAATAGTGAAACTCCAAAATTTAGAAACTTGTGAACAATTCAGGATGACACTAACCATTCTAGGTAGATAGGAATTGGTGTGCCCATCTAAATGGTCTATTCATAGAAGGATGTACTCAGGTGTTAGAAATAACATGATAATAATTGAACAAGCATATATCAGAATCATCATAACCATATTACCTTATGTTTTTATTTTTGCAATTTTGTATTTCTTTAAGTGATTTGGTAGGGCACTAGTATCGAGTTGTTATCGTCGTTGGGATGAAGTAGAGTGATTGAGATCAAGCCCCATTATTGTATTTAATTGAAACCAAAAACAAAACAAACGAAAAAAAAATAAAAAAATGAAAAAAATGAAAAAATAATTGAATAATTATTTTATTTTCAATAAATCGACCGTTGGGGCCTTATTTATACCAACTAAGTCGATATTAGTATAAGGATTAAGACCAGTGAGAGTGTATCTCAATCCATTAGGATTCATCCTGGCGACGACCTTCAGACAGATATGGGAAACACCGTTCACCTTAGTCAACTTATGCACCATTCATCGCTTCCATATACATCTTCTAACTATCCTTGTGTTTGAATTTGATTGATTTCGAGCAATGTGAATGTTGATAATTTTTATCCAGTTTTGGATGTTCAATGATAATTTGAGTAGAGTTTTGCATTCTTATACGAATTTTAGTATGCTGAGTGCAAAATCGTGTACAACAATTGGATTCATACAGGGTAATGATTCTTATAGCCGAAGAATTTTGTATGCCAACTAAATAGCTTCACTACACCAAAATCAGGTTTTACCAACAAAAATTCGTAAAGGCAGTTGAGTCGTTATGAATTTGCAATAAAACTCGCCGTAACAAAATTTTCGCAACGGCTTACAACTATTACAAATTTCGTGTACCTGTTACCATTCACAACGGCTGAGGAATTTCATGTGCGAGCCGTTCATGTGCAAGGCAACACCTGACTATGTGGAAATAAATATGTTTACGCCCAAATGTATTGAATCTGAAGGATTATTCCGCCCATCATACCATAACCCTACCCTAAGTCCCAACTACCTTCCTGCTTCACTCTCTTTTGCTCTAAAACGCCTCCCGACTACCATTTCACTCTCGGAGAAACTCAGAATCTATCTCTATTTTTCAGTTTTATTCAATAGAGAGAATCCATCTCTAGTTCATCTTCATTAGGGTTTTGATTATTGATTTAGTATAGATAAAGGGATTTGATTTTCAATCTCTAACTTTCTCCTCTTTCTGCTCTCTTTCTCAACTGAAAACCCTAGCTTCGTTTTTTCATATCTTTCTGTAAATCAATTCAGAAAACCATATTAATATCATGAGATCGAGAACCCAAGGCATAAATCTGCATCATGTGAATAAGTTGAATGTTGTTTCCATACTTTTAATATGTTGTACAAGGCATTGGTTTAGTGGTGTTATCTGATTTTCTAATGTTATATAGTGGTGTATTCTTGTGAATGAGCTGAATCAGTGAACATAATTATGCTCTCTGAATTTGGTTAACAGAACTCTTGCCGAGAAGTTGAACATGAATTTTGAAGAGGCAGAGAGATGGATTGTGAATCTTGTTCAGAATGTAAAGCTTGATGCTAAGGTTGATTCGAAGCTAACAACTGTTGTAATGGATCCCACTTCTCTCATTGTGTAAGTATCTTCCCCATGTAAATAAGTGAAGAATTACTAGTGACGATGCTATAAATCTCATTAGTGTATGTTTTCATTTTGGTACAAGTTGTCTTTGTAAATTGTGTAGGACGAAAAAACTGTGATCACTTTTTTCTTTCTTCAAATATGTGCAGTCGCTCTGTTCTTGGGACCCAAACAAGAGGCCGACAACTTCTGAGGCACTACAACAGCCTTTCTTTCGGGTAATTTCCTAGTTATGGTTTCTTATTGACGATACAACAGATTTTTCTTTTTTCATATATTTAATGAATGTGGCCACTTAAACGTGTGTTTCCTTCGATATTACAGTCCTGCACAGTTTGAAGTGGTGAACATCAAGCTTGATCAACTAGGTGATGAAGAGGTTTCGAGTACAAAGAAGCATTCAAAAGTGATGAAGATGTTCAAGCACTTATTAAGGTACACACAATAATTTAAAATACTTGATTTTTTAATAGTAATACATGCCCATAGAAAACGTTCAGCTGTAATATCTCTATATTAGCTTTTTAGGGGATTGCCTTAACTTGCTTGCAGTTGTAAGCATATCTAATGTCCTTTTTAACTCTCATTTTCTCTTCAGCCTTTCTGCAGAAAATTAATGCGATACTCGGGGAGAAATTATCATATGAAGATGAAGAAGGCAGAGTTAGAAAACTTGAAAATTCAATCATGAAAGGGTTGAGACAAGATGGTGTGTTTGGAATTCTGGTGGTTATGCAGGTATTAGGTGTCTTCTGAAATTTCTTTGTGTATGTAGTAACTGCAAGTTACAGAATCAGAATTGTAAACCTAGAAAATGTTCTTAACATATACACTTTAATTGCTTAGAAATAGAATCAGAATCAGAATTGTAAACTTAGTTAAACCCTTGTAACAATTTTTAGCAAAGAAAATTTGTTTGGAGTTGTTGTTTGTGTAGTTTGAATGATTTCAGTGAATCGAGAGAATTTGGATAAATCTGGGTAAATGCAGGGGAAATTTGGTACCAGGGAAAATTAGTTGACTAGGTCAGCAGAGATTGACCAAAAAAATTTACTGTTGTAGAAAGTTTGCAATCGTCATCATTGTTGCAAAGTTTAGTACCAGAACAAGGATATCCTGTCCGAAATTATTAATGTGTTTAACAAAAAATTCATAACGGCTTATAGATGTTACAAATTAAATTTTTTGTAACGCTATAAATGCTATTGCAATCGAGCCGTTGTGACCTAATTTCGCAACGGCAATACTGCCGTTGTGACCTAATTTCGCAACGGCAATACTGCCGTTGTGAAAAAACTGCAACAGGGTGCTTTGCAACGGCTTATTTCTGTAGCAATCCCGTTTTGTAATGATACAGAACAAACCCGAAATTTGGTGTAGTGCTTATTTAGTGTCTATCCTGAATCGTACAAAGGTAGCTAGAAGTTGGAGTAAAGGTTTTGTGGGTATATCTCTTGTAAACTCTCATGAGACAAACTCGTCCAATAGGGCCACCTAGGGGTTCAAAGGCTTGTTGTACACACTAAGTGCAATCGCGATGCCTGCGACAGTGAGTTAAGATTTTATTATTTATCTTAGACTTAGTTTAGGTTAGTTTTGCAAGAGGACTAACAAAATATAGGTTTAGAGATATTTGATGCGGACTTAATTCATATATATTTACCGCTTAATTTATATTTCCTAGTACTTAAAATTGCATTAATATTATCACTTTTGGTATTTATATAGATTATATACTTAAAATCCGAACTTACAAATAAATTGATTAAATGAGAATAAACGGCTGAAGTGCTTAGCCTTGGTTGTGAGTACCAGAGAAGTGTTCGTAGGCTCATTTGCATTTGGGTCCAAAGTTGTTGCCTGACGTGAAAAGAAGAACGTGGGATATATAGTGAATGACCAGGAGGTGAGCTGGGACGTGACTAGAATGTGGGTTATCACCAGGTGGAGTTCGGTGAAAATGAGTGTTGGCTTCTTTTGATTTTGGCTGGGCAGTGACATGAACGGAGAAGTCGGAGAGTGGCTTTGTTAAATCAATCAAAAGGTGGACGTGGCAGTATAGTTAGTTTAATAAGAGACGGTGGTGGCAGCCTTTTGGGTCTGAGATATAAAGAAGATTAATAAGGATGTTGGACGGGCAGGCTTTTTCTTGCCGATGAAGAGAGTAGAGGACGTGGCTTAACAGTACATGAAAGAGGATAAAGTGAAGGGGTTGAATTGGTTAGGTTTAATAAGGACAAAGTCTGACAGGTAAAAAGGGGAGTTAGGGGTGTACACGGTCGGTTTCGGTTTGGTTTTGAGCCAAATTAAAATCGAAACCGGTAATGTCAGTTTCTAAATTTTTTTACCATTACCAACCGTTAACCATCGGTTCGGTTTCTAGCCGGTTTTAGCCGGTTTTAACCAGTTTCGGTTTTCGTTAACCGACTATTATGTTAGTTTCCTGAAACTGACAGTTCAAATCTTTTAAAAAAAATAGATCACAGTTCAAAGATTTTTAAACCTATCTACGACATTTATATTTCATACACATTCAAAATTCATAAACATTCCGAAACACAACATAAACATTACATCTTCATTCAGTTTCACCAAAAACTTAAAAAAACATACAAAAATACTAATCATACTAGATAACCGGTTTTCCATGGTAGTTCGGTTCGGTTTTGAGCACAAACCAAAACCGAAACCGTTAATATCGGTTTTTAAGTTTTTTTACCAAAATCCTTCAATTACTAAATGGTTCGGTGCGGTTTCGTCCTAAACAGTTCGTTTCGGTTTCCGCGGAAACCCGTTACCATGTACATTCCTAAGGGGAGTAGAAGGAAAGCACGTGAGTTAGATAGGGAGGTGAACTTCTCTTAGTGGTTCGGTAAAACGGAGAAAATGAGCATATTTCGAGGGAGTATTGGATTCTCTTTGAGTTTCACGTGTCATGAGTTGATTCAGTTAGAAAAGAAAGAAGTAGAAAAGGGTAAAAAGAGGGGACGTGACAAGGCAGAAGAAGAGGTACCGAGGAAAAAAGAAAAAAAGGGTTGAAATAGTAGATTGGTGGTTTTAGACAGCTGGAGTCGGAGAAGAAGACAAAGTAGAAAAGGAAAGAAAAATCAGAAGTTAAAAGGGTTTAATCTTTTCCTATTTCCTTCTAGAATTTATTTTGATGGTTTTAAGAAACTCTTTGTCATGTCTTGCTGATTTTTATAACTAGGGTTTTTATGTTGAAACCACTTTGCGTTTAAGACTAATTGAATTGATTCATATAGCAAATGACTATTATAATTTGAATATGATTAGTTCTTAATTACCATTTACTGATTTAATGATAATATGAGTTGTTGCTTCGCCGGTTCTGTACAATACAGTAACCTTTGCATATAATTGTTAGGATCATAAATATATTTGTATTATTATTTGATATTCCATGATTGGGATAAATCCTTTGATGGAGTATGCTTAAAATTGCAAGTATTATTTGTGAACCTACATTTAGTTTCGTATATCTCAGTAACGCAGTTTGATGGTGTATGCTGAGTTGATGCACCATGCTTAGGATTTCCCAGTGATATTTGCGAATCTAATACATATAATAGGTGATGTCAATAGAACGGACAATAGATAAATATTCAAGAGTTATGTTTCATTTCAGTAATTGGATAGAAATAGTGGTGGATACTGAAAACCCTGGTTATTGTTTCTCCTATTTGATTTATTTTATTAGTTTAGTTTATTTTTCTTGTTTTAACTTTATTCCGAAAATCCCAAAAACATCATTTCTGATTAGTTTGTTAGAGATATTGATTACAATATTTTCCCGCTCCCTGTGGGTTCAACCTGAATTTACCGCAGTCTACTAGTTAGACGTCGTGCGATTGCGGTTATTATAATTAGGTGTTTCCAAACCCTATCACCTCCCTTCCATTGGTCGATTAGGGTAACCAAGCATTCTCATTGGTTTAGAGCGAAGTCATTCGTGTTTGTTGGATGAAATTCGATGTTATATGATACGTTGATGGGGGAACCTATGGTGCAGATTGGATAGGTGGTTGATACACACCGTACGAACGACCCTCATCGTCTGGACTGTTTGGCCGCTGGATGGTTGAGATCCTGATTTGGACAGTCGAGAATTGTTTTATTATATTTACACCACGTTTACATAATTTTTTAAGATCTTATACCGTTAAAAATTTGACAAGTCGATCAGACGGCTGAGGAATCATATATAACTTGTGGAAAAAGCATAATCCTAATTCATTATACCTTCGTCCTCCTTCTTTCTCATTGATTTGTTGAGTTGTTGTTGCTTCTTTGAGTCTGTTAATACGCTGTTCTTCTCAATTTTCCCTGTTTTTTTACGTCGTACGGATAATCGAAGCTGCAACATAAGATGTGAGAAAAAACATGTAAAATCCATCGTCGTATCTTTTTTTCTGTTTGCGCAGGTGAGAGGGGAAATCCTGCTTTAAAATCAGGTAAAATAAGTCTTTGTAGTTTATTTTGTTAAAATTAGGAAATTCTGCTTTCGTTTTTTTGCTATTATATAATTTTAGGAAAATTGGGGATTTTCGTTCAATTAGGGTCTTTTTTTAACATCCCTCTTTTATTGTAATATACTCTTGTAATTATCTTTTATTTTTTTTAAGAAATTCGGGTTAACTAAAAAAAGGCAAGAAGAGTACACAAGAAGGTGACAAGGAAAGCCATCATCTCGTGCCAGATGCAAGAAAGCAATCATCCTTTTTTCCTTGGCCAGTTTTGAGTTTCTCACGAAGTTCGAGACAAAGGAAAAGAAAAGAGTTTCCCTAGGGCCTCCTCGCTTTGAGACATTATGATCTGGGTTGTATTCAATAGTTCAGATCGTACATAAAGTGGAATTCGATTTGTATTATATATATATTGGGTTAGCATCTATAGGGGTTGAAGTTAATTTTTTTTAGTGTTTCATTAGTTCAGATTTATCAGTATGATGAATTAAAAGGGTTTCTTATGCAATGAAAATGTAGCAGTTGATGGGGTAGCCAAACAAAAGATTATTTCACCTAGAGTTAGTAACAGGAGATCATTTGAAGATATTAGAAATCGAGTGAATGTTCAAGGGGTTGTTGGTGTCGAAGGGAAGGCACGGCCGAATCGCCTTGTTACTTGGAGCTTTGTTGCCAATTGCTTTCAAATGCACAAACTGCAAACAACAAAGTGAGTTAAACAAAAAGATTTTCATTATTTAACTTCTAAACAAATTCAATTCCCCTTTACGAATTTACATTGAATTTTCAGGGTATCATTAAAGAGGTCTGTTGAACTCTAGGAAACCAAAATGATAGGATATCGCATTCAAACAGAAACAAGCATATGGAACATGAAGTTGAACTCTAAGAACGTAGATAAATCGAGTCTAGGTTAAAACCCATTCCTCTTCTATAAGCAATAGATTATAAATTACAAGAAAATATCATAAAAATTATGCCTCCTAAAGAAGACCTAATAACCTATTTATACTAGAAAGATAACCCCTACGAAAAGAAACCTAAGACTAAGGACATAAACACCCTTCCTAAAGAAAAAAACTAGTAAACATTCATAAATAGAAAACAATCCTAGTTAAACAGAATATGCCCCTGCATCAACCACCCCGGGTTGAAAGAAATCTCAGCTCCGATGAGATGTTCAATGAATTCTTCATATATCTTTGATGTCTATTTTTCCCTCCCACGATCGAAAAGAAAACTAGTTACATCATTAAAGAACACCAGAACTTGTACTCCTTGAAGTTTCTTGTGCCTTAGATGACCAGTAGCAATATCCATATACTGCACATTACATTGTTTCATAGACATATTCAATGCACCATATGATATCCTTGCTGCTTTCCGACAATCAAACACGAAACCCAAACCTTTATTTCTGATTCCAGTAACAATCATTAACTCAACTACCCCATATGGATACTCTGATCATGCTAATTTCTGGTCCGAGCTAGTCGTCAAACCACGACAAGCAAGTATTGACTTTCTTCCTGATTTTCCTTGTAATCCTTTATGCCATTGATTAGCATTTTCAGCCATTGATACATCCCACCAATCTTACTAATGGTTTCATCCAAAAGAGTTACTTGACCTAGCTTGACATATTTGTTGTTCACTAACCATTCCTCCGCACTGCACGCTTTTTGAATAACATCTAGAGGTGAACTAGGTAGGACTGCGATATACTCCCAAAGTTAGATTGATTCTCTGTTACTGATGTTTAACCAGTGACCTCCATCTTCTGCTTTGTCAGTATGTACTTTTTAAAGTTTGCATTTGCAGTCCTGTGTAACACAAGTTGACAAGCAAGCTTCCTCAAGACGAATTCATCGAGACAGTATGCTTCACTAATTTTTGCGAGTAGCTTATCTGCCTCTGCTAATGTTTCTTTAAGAGCTTCTATAACCACTTTCTCACTTCCTCGTTTCTTAAGCATGTTATTACATAAAATAGCTAGAAGGAGTAAGACTACAGTTGAGCTACCAGCAACACTCTTATAGAATATCGTAAAAGCCTCTTCGAGTACCTTATAAAACAAAGAGTAACCATTAAAGAAGCTACCCACATATGACATGGACTCTCTGTGCACTTCAAAATCTTTTCCAACTGAATTGAACTTTTTCAAACTAGCCATTTCTTTTCTTTTTTCAGGTTCTAGACGAGGAAGTCTAGCAAATAGGCTAAACATCCTTATATGGTCATCCACTCTATCATCTCTAACCAAAGCATGACATGGAAATTGCTTTTTGCATTCAAACAGTTGACTTGCCTATTCAGAAAACAACTCATTTTGAACCTTCTCCCCTAACCTTTTTTTAATGTATAAATGATGGGGATAAATAACTTTGTTGTTATTCATTCTTAAGCGCTCCTCGGCCTTACTGATTGTTGTAAGCGATTTCTGAATGTTGTCGAAGTAATGGTCGAGAAAATTGGAAAAGCCTCGAACACCACCTGGTAGAAACCTCATAACTCACCCATCTCTTCACCATCACCCTTAGCATTATCTCAATGTGCTTCTCTGTTGAAGATATCATAACCACAGTATATACAACAACTTCATAATAAGATTTTCTATAACCACACATGCCAGAGAATATGGAAAATCTCTGTTTCTTGGGCAAGGCTTCAAATACTGGCATAAAACCTTTCGCGATGACAATTCTTCTTGCTGTAACTTCAGAGTATTTTAAGAGTTTGACGTACCTTGAGGCTACATCATTCGGACCATAAACATCTCTATTGACACAACACAGTTTAACCAAGTGTTTTATGGCTGTATTGGAAGTATTCCGGATAACAGAACACATGACTTCTCCTCCCTTTCCTCGACTTAGGTATGCTTCCTCGTTATTAGTAATTACTATGTCAACTGATTTTTTTATAGCAATCAAAAGTATGCAGTCACATGTTGACAAAACCAAAACATGCTCATTGGCAACTAGTATTGCATAATAACATAGGTACCAGTAAACTGACATTGTCCAGGGGATCAGTTTCCTAAGAAACTTATTGAAGGACTTACTCGTTAAGGATTCAGGTTGTCCCGTGTCGACATAAAACCCAACCTTCGTAGCAATACCATGTACGAGTACTTTCTGTTTGAAATCACCTAGTATTTGAGAATGGAAGATATGCAGATCACCAATACCAACCCTAGGAATCAATTTACGCCCTAATGCTCGTCTTTTGACTACATTAGTCAAAACAAAAATCTGATCTCTAACAGCAGATACATTATCAAACTTAAGATGCCAAGAAACAAACTTGTTTACTGTATTTCTCAAACTCTTTCTTGATAAATCTTTACTCGTAGTATTCCTCCTGATGTTAGAGAAAATTCGACCGCGAATTTCACTAGTATAATTCTCTCTACAAGTTTCTTTACGACAAACTATCTCATTTTGCTTATGGAAATCTGATTCTGACCTCAAACTAAGATTGTCTACTGTATGTATAACTTGATTCTCATAAACATAATGAGTTTGGTTTACGGGAATATTTACTATGTTTGTCTCTTCCTCGATAAAAGGATCAACATATTTTGACGTAAGCAAAACTTCTTCTTCAACTTTTGGGTAGCTATAGTATTCGTAGACTGGTGGTAAGTCCCAATCGACAACGATTTCGTCTTCACTCTCACTTACTGAAATTGGTGTTTCCTCATGAACAACATGCCTATGAAAAAGACTTTCATCAACTACTGCGTGCTCATACTCATATTCTTTAGAAACTCCTTCCGATGAATCTAAAGGTTTTCGTTGTGAGAATAAGGATTCTCCTCTCCTTTCTCACTCAGTGAGAATAACAGATTCTCATGAACATCATAACAATGAAAACGATTCTCATCGACTTTTGTGTGTTCATCTTCTTCAGAAACTCCTTCCGGTGAATCCAAAGGGTTGCGTCGGCCTTCCGGTATCTCCATTCGGGCTTTCGCATGTTCTCGTTGTTCCAGTCTGTCCAACCGTCGCAACAAGTTCTCCACCATGATACTAAGCTCAACTATAACTGCTGCACGTTCACTACCTTTACTACCACCTCTATTCTACCTACCATCGTAGAAAACTAGGGTTTGTAGGTGTTTTCTTTCTAGCGCCAATTGATGAACTCTAGGAAACCAAAACGATAGGATATCGCATTCAAACAACAACAATCATATAGAACATGAAGTTGAACTCTAAAAACGTAGATAAATCGAGTCTAGGTTAAAACCCATCTTCTTCTATAATCAATAGATTATAAATTATAAGAAAATATCATAAAAAGTCTGCCTCCTAAAGAAGACCTAATAGCCTATTTATACTAGAAACATAACCCCTACGAAAAGAAATCTAAGACTAATGATATAAACACTCTTTCTAAAGAAAGAAACTAGTAAACATTCCTAAATAGAAAACAATCATAACTAAACAGAATATGCTCCTGCATGGAGGTCAGTTAACTGTGTAAATGTAATGGGAGTTGGTTTCATTTATTTATTGTTAATTTCACGCTTTTAGTTTCTACAACCAAAAATGAAACACCCAAGTTTTGAAAAGCCGGAAAAGTTTAATTTAGTGGTTGAATTTTAGCATTAGATGAATAGTGAAGTGCATTGAATAAATCAGAAGTGGTAGTATAATCACCTGAATGCAAATTACCAGACAGATTGTGGTAGAAAAACCCCCATGTTCTAATTTTGGCTAGCAACAATCTACCGGTTGGGTAGTACCAAAAGATGCCTAGCGCATTTTCTCGAAACAAACATCATTAAGAGAACACATTATTAGAAAACTGTTTTTGACTGTGAGGGGAAGTGTATTTGTTTTTGATTCATATAAGTTAGGAGTTTAGCACTGTGATGTAGAACTGAAACATTCAACCGAACACTTGGAACATATGAAAAATCATATTAATAAGGGTAGGAGAAATTGAAATATTGAATTGCTTAGAAGAAATTTACAATACAACTAAACAAATCTTCGTATCTTTTTTTCTGTTTGCACTGCAGGTGAGAGAGGAAATCCTGCTTTAAAATCAGGCGAGAAGAAATTCAGAATACAACTACCGTGATTAGAATTAGAGACCATTTATTGGACCGGGAAGTGAACCGCAGAACGCAGTGGGCTTTGCGAGGTTTTGTCCGTTGACCTGGATTACATAGGTGTCTCTCAGTTTATGCTGAGCCCCAACCCGTTCACTTTTCAGCTGGAAGTGAGAGGAACTGTTGCAGGTCTAGAGTGGAATTTTGTGAGTATTTTTTTTTGTTCATTGCCAATATGTCTTTCCTCAAAACATTGTCAAATGAAAAGATCTATATCAATGATTATGATTGCCATGGAGCCAATTCAGCTTAGTAAAGACTAAATCGTGGCATGCATTATGTGGTGCAGAGTATTGAACTTCTTAATCTATGATTTTTCTGTTACTTTGTTGTAATAGTGCGTATCAGCTCATGTTAGACAGTTACAAAATATTGTATTTTCAAACCATGTTTCGATGATGGTCCTATGTTGATACTGCAGGTATAACATAGGTGTCATCCCTGCCAGGAAGAGCTTGGCTCTTTGTGACAAGTTGAGTGTATCTTCCTTTTGCACGTATGTGTACTTGTAACATATTTAACTAAGATATCCTTTTATTAGTCACCGTTGGCACTAGAAATACTTCATATTTCTTTTGTTCTGATTTATTCTATTTACCTATTAATGGCTAAATGTGCAGGCAAAAAAGGTGTCTTCTTAACGAATATTAGCTCACAAACAATAAGGTTATATTTAGCTCAAACTAAGGTTAGACTCTCAAACTATTGATACCAATATTAGCTTACAAAGAAAATTTTATATTTATTGTGTTTTTTCATTTGGACAACACACAAAGTTAGTAGAAATGTGTCGTTCTCTTTGTACTATTCTTATTATTGTCATCATGAGTTGTAACATGATCTTTGAGTGATCTTTTATGCTTAAAATCAGAACCACAAATACACAACCAAAGTTTCCCACAATTCTTTTCAGGGGTTCTCCAATCTCCTTTGACAGCTAGAAATTTACCACATTTTCTACACATAAATGGTTTAACTCCATGTTTCGTTTTGTAATGAGTTTGAAGTGTTCTGAAATCTTTCAGGGGTTTAGCTCTTGGATGATTTATATTTTTCTTACATCCATCTGTACAACAATAACAAGGTAGGTTTAGCATTGCTCTTGGTTGTACTCCCTTTCTCAGAATCCGGTCCCTTACGGTATTGAGAACCATGCCCCCACATGTGCATCTTCATCACGACGGCAACAACAAGGACACAATATTGTCAATTTCATTAAACAAGTAAGATTCACTAAACTTGAATGCTTTATACCGTGGGTGTATATTTCGATTATCTTTTCTTAGTACGTTGATTCTTTGCTTCCTTGATCATTTTTTTGAACTTGATCATTATATATAGCTATGCAGGAGTAGACTTCCACCTCTGAATTAAACCTATTTCTGAGTGTTTTACGCTTCTTAATTATAAAAATGATATTATCTTTGTTGCTACATCATGGTGAGCAGAAATGATGCAGGATTGGCAGCTGCGGAGTTGGCACTTACTGTTGAGAAACATGTTTTAGAATCTGGATCCATCGATACTGTTGGTACTGTAGGTATGCTTCACTTTTTATGTGTATCAAATATCAATTGAAGTTTCCATCATTCAAACTGTAGCTAGGCATCCTGTTTATAGCCTTTAATCTCTTTCTTCAAATTTTTGAGGGAACATCCCCGAGTACCCAAGAGCTTTCTTTTTCTCTGAAAACCTAATTATATCAGCATTTTTGACGTCTCTAATTAGTAACTTCTTGACGCTGTTTTAAGGATATCAAATTTTCATTTTGTTCGTCTTCAACCTTTGTTTAGTTGCTTCTTGCTCTGCTGAATAAAATTATTTGTTGTAGGCTCAAGCGAGTTTTGCCGTGCCAACATTTCCAACAGCTTGGTTCCTTCGCTCAAAATTACAGTCAATCCTTTGATCTGACTTCATCTTCTTCTACTTATTGTAACAACATCTACATCATCTTCTACTTATTTGATCCACATTCTATCAATTTGAGTATGTAAAACAAAGAAACAATGGATCTAGAAATCATATTTTCAATAACTACTTGGTGATAGAGACAAGTGGCTATAAGTACTGTGAAGTCATGCTGCCCAGGTTTATCACTGCAGTACACAGTGAGAAAATGATGAATTAATTGGATAATATTCTTAAAAGAATATATAAGGGTGGCTGCAATGACTATGATTAGTCTTTAGGTAAAGAATCTATCCTGTTTGATCCCATCGGAGTAGATATCTCGAGACTTCACCTTCACAATATTTCTCGCCCACAGGTAGTAATGCAATTTTGTTTCAGGTTTCTAATCTTTTTCCATTTTTTCCCCATAAATCCTACCTAATATATACTCCGCAACCCCCCACAGTTCGAGCAACTGCATGAAATTCAGCTGCATAATGCTTGCTCTGAAACATTCCCAAGGTCATGCTCGAGAAATAAAGAAACAGTAAAAGGAGTCAATATTCCCAAAGATTTGCTCAATTTGCATATCATGATTAACTGTGCAGTTTTTTTGTTATTCCACCTGCTAATCATTATCTTCCTATGTTTGGTGCTTATATTTTTTGCAGTACCTAGAAGAAACCGTCTACATGGGAGGAATAAAGATATATGACTCTGTGGTCAGGATACTGAGTTCTTTTGAAGGAGAAAACCATGAATCAACCTAAAGTTGTGCCCAAATGAAAATCAGGTGGATCTTATTGTTCATTTCGTGAAACATGTTCGAGTTCGTTTATTACCATGATCAAGTCCAATGTGGATGAGCAGGATGAATATTAAATAAAACTTTTTTCGTCGTACAGAAAAGTAATTCTCAATTCCCTGTGTTGCTGGCTGAAACCACCTTCCTCCACATGTGCCACCTTCCACCACCACCACAAGTTCAAAATTCAAAAACCTAAGTGGTCAAAACAATGTTCAACTTGACAGTAATATATCAAACATGTTGTTGGTTGGTGGCGTATGTGATAGTAGTGGTGTGTGAGGTGGCCAACTATTATATTTTTTTATGCTCCTTCCATATGCATACACTGGAAATACTGTTATTATTTCACATGATATACAGATCCAACTTCTCCTTTGCCTTGATGATGTTTCGTTTTCATGAATGTACACAGTGAATAACTTTAAGCAACTCTAAATACATTGATGTGCAACAACAGTAACAGTAGTAAGTGAGTAACTCTACGGATCAGCAATTTGGACGTTCAATCTTCTAAGCCAGGTAGAAGGAAGAATCATGGGGAAGACATCAAACCTTTCAGGTGGTGACTTCACTTCAAAATGCCTTCGAATTTTATGATTTTTTTTTCTTCAAATTGGATTTCTGTTCGATTAGTATTTTTTTTTATAAGAAAACAAAATCAATATTTTTTATTTTTGTTCAATCAGTATTATTTATTTCTTCAAAAATAATAATTCTAAACAATTCTAGTTTAAACAAGTGATTCTAATTTTTGCCAAAGGTAGATTTTTAAAATATCAATTGTAAATAACAAGCATGGCTCATCAAAAGCTCTAGGTCCCAGCATAAACCATCAAATAAAATCACAATCAATTAAGAAAAATCATAATTTCAGTTAAACATAAATGCATAAGTCATAAAAGAATTATTAAAAGTTACCAAGTAATCATGCAAAAATGGCTTCTTCCTTGCCTCAGTGATGGGGTTTAGCTCATCTTGCTCAAAACACCCTCAAAAGATTGGTACATAGCAAGATGAAAAGAAGTTAAAAATAATGTAACAGGAAATATGCAACGTTTCATGGACGTTACAGAGTAATTGTTGCAATAGAGCTTGAATATAAACGTCGCAGATGCTAAGATATCCGTTCCAGATGTGTTGAAGAAACCGTTGCAGCTGAAGATAAACGTTGTAAAGACGAAGATATCTGTTGCAAATTGATGAAGAAATCGTGGCTAAGAGGTTGAAGAAACCGTTGTCGTAGCCTCTGTTCTTCGTGTTCTTCAGCAGCAGCAGCAACAGATTTTTTTTCTGGATCTTTTGTAGTGCATTTGGCCTCTGCCAGCCCCCCTAAAACTCTCCCAAACTCTCTCTATTTAAACTAAATCAATTAACAGCTCCCGAATCTTCCAGATCCTTTTCTTTAATGAGAATCAACTCTCTGCAATAACTTTCTTTTCCCAGTGATTTCTTTTCACTTCAAGCTGATTTTCTTCTCTTCTCGGTTATTCTGATTTTATCTCGACCAAATATTTTTATTTTGTTTTCCTTTTTGCTCGAGAATATCTTCTTGCTTTCAAGTCGATCCATCCTGTCGAGATTATTTTGTCTCCGAGATTTATTTCACGAGATAAATATTGATTTTGTTTGATCCTCACATATCCAAATTGTTCTCTCTATAAGGTAAGAAGCTTGTACTGTCTTAAAATTCTTAGAATGTCCAAATTTATCGTCCAAAAATTCTTCACAGATCGAGTAATAAGAGTTCCCTCCAAAAAATTAATTTGAAATGTAGGAAGTGGGTTCCCTGAACCAAAGAATGGGTGCCTTTATCAATTTAGTGGGTGCCTTTTTAACTTTTTGATCCAATTTTTCTCAAATGTTTATTTCTGCAAAAATACATACAAACACAATAAAATCACAATATAAGTACACAAATGAGTTCTAATAATATACAAATTGAGATCAAATAAGACACAAAAACGTGTCTATCAAATACCCTCAAACTTATTATTTGCTAGTCCTCCAGCAAATCTAATCTAGAAATAAATCCTAACTCACTTTCGCAGGCATCGCGATTGCACTTAGCGTGTGCAATAAGCCTTTGAATCTATAGGTGTCCCTATCGGATGAGTTTTTTCTCGTGAGAGTTTACAAGAGATATACCCACAAAACCTTTACTCCAAACCCTAGATACTTGCAAATGATTGAGGGTAGACACTAAACATGTTATTTATTTGGCACAAAACTCTTTGGCTATGTGAATCATTACCCTATATGAGTCGAATTGCGGCACACGAGTTTTCACTCAACGTACTAAAATTCATACAAGAATTCAAAACTCTACTTAGATAGTCGTTCAACCACGATACTCAGAATATATCAAAGTAAAATCACATGAAAATATTTAGAAGATGGATATAGACAAATAAAGTTTGCGCATGTTGAGTAAGGTGAACGGTGTTTCCCATGTCTGTCTGAAGGTCGCTGCGAGGATGAATCCTAATGGATTGAGATACGCTCCCACTAGTCTTACTCCTTATATTAATATTGACTCAGCTGGTATATACTTCAACGGTAGATTTACTGAAAATAAAACAATTATTTATTATTTTTAAATGTACTGACAACATGATTGGATCAAATGAATCCAAGCGCATGCTCCTTATCAACATCTTACATGATAGTTCTCATTGATCCTGCGTTCCATGCTTGCTTAGGCGACGGAGACAGGGAGAACACACATATATATTGCTATCAAAGTAGCAATACTCGATCTTTTTTTTTTTGATAATGGTCTAAAATACAATAATGGGGCTTGATTTCAAACACTCTACTTCATCCTGGCGGTGATAACAATTCGATATTGGTGCCCCACCGAATCACTTAGAGAAACATAAAAAATTATAAAAATAAAAAACAGAAGGTGATATGGTCGAGATAGATTCCGAGATATGGTGACAACTATCATGTTATTTCTAACACCTGAGCTAGGCATCATTTTATGAATAAACCATTTAGCTGGGCACACCAATTCCTATAGAAATAGAGCTAAGTTTCCATCCACCTAGAATTGTTAGTGTCATCTTGAATTGTTCACAAGTTTCTAGACTTTGGAGTTTCATATTTCAACTTAAAAGTTTCTCCCTTACCCCCAAACTTAAATCTAACATTGTCCTCAATGTTCTAAAGATGAATGATTAAATATATGAACAAGGAGAAACTATTACCAATCGAAGGAAATGAGTTAAGGAAAGATATTACCTTGGCGCATGAGCATGGGTTACCTCCCAAGAAGTGCTAAGTTTAAAGTCTTCAGCCAGACTAAGAAAGAATTAGTCACCTCATAAAATCATATAGCAATAGTCGGAACAACTGTGGGTCATCTGAATAAAATAATGTTATCCAAAATAGAAGGAAATTGTAGCATGCCCAGAAAGTGAAAAAACAGAGCACACCCTTATCTAGTTTTCTGATTAAGACAACTACATCTAGCTGTGGTTCATGTACAGGCTTTATAAAAGGGTCTAGATAAAATATTTTCATAGGCTGGATTTCCTCATTGGCAGGATCAGGAGGGTCAGGTTGTAGAATCTGGAAGAACTCAAATAATAAATTTAAGGCACATAATAATAACCTAAATAACTGTGGATCCTCAAATTCAATCAGATTTGACCCACACAGTTGACTACTATGAAAATGGTGGTCATTCTTAAGCAAATGTGTCGACTCTAATTTTCTAAAGTAGTTAGGCTTAGTCTCAAAACTTAATAACTGACACATTTGAAATACAAACGTTCCAATATATGGAAGTAAATATTTTGGTGGGAAAATAAATTCAATCTTGGTATTATTTCCTAGGCAAACCATATCGACCAGAGGATGGGTTTCTAACAACTGAACTTCTTTCTGGACAACAACAGGCTCGGAGAATCTACTTTGAAGATGATCTTGAAAAATGGTATATGTGCAAATGTCAAGCCCCCAAGTGAGGGAATTTAAGAAGGGATACTTGAAAATCACAAGAATCATCGGTATTCCCAAACTTAGGGTGGACATTACTCTCAGATGGACTAAAAACTGTTGGTTGGATTCTAGGGTCCTTAAGGTCAGAACTACACTCAGCTTCCTCTATAAAAGGAAATAAGGTAGACTTATAAACTGGTAGAAGTTAAAACTTAGATTTCCATTTATTATAAGTGACCATCAAAGGTGCAGAACCTAACAAAGTATTCACCTTATTAATAACACTATCATCGTCAACATCAAACCCAAAGTGGGCTAGGCATTTCTCTAATGGATCTTCTAACAAAGTGTTTGGCAAAGATTTCTGAACTGAAGTACTAGTTATGTTCACTTCTTCTAAATCATAGATCTCATAAGAAGGTTGTCTACTCATACTAAATAGATTTAGTTCAACATTCAAGTTACCAAAAGAAAAATTAATTATTCCATTTCCATAATTGATGACGACATTATATGTAGCTAAAAAGGGACGACCTAAGATCACTGGTATTTGAGCCTCTGGGACCTGAAAAGGTTGGGTGTCTAGGACAACAAAATCCACTGGGGAAACTATTCTATCAACCTGAATCAAATCATCCTCTATCACATTAAAATTCTCTATGAGTCTATCATCTTCGTCAGAGATTATCGTCTTCGAATCGTTAGACTCTAAATTACTAGTCTCAGGACAAACTCGTTCCTCTAAACCATTATCGGCTTCAAAACAAGAAAATTCTACATCGTCTAAAACCGTGGTATCTCTAGTCAAATCCTCTTCCTTTTGAATAAGTGAATACTCATTAAAATTATTTGGATTTAAACTAGAAATAACACTATCATCATGAAGCACAATTGGAGTGACAATTTCGTGATCACTCTGCCTGTATATTTCAAGTTCTTCACCAATACTATCCTCATCATCATAATAATATGAAGATGTTTGAACCTCGTCTAAATAGGTAGTGTTACCAATTTTATCCTCGTGCTCTTGAATAGGTGAACAATTATCTAGGATAGCACTATATTGGAAATTAAGATCATTTTGAGCAATAATACTCTTTGCAAGACTTTCATTCAATCTATTTATATTCTCAGTCAACTGCTTGAGGGATTCATCTAGAGAAACAAATGGATCATAAGGAGTACTAGATCGCAACTGCTCGTGTGATTCTTCTAGAGAAAAAGTTGGACTATTATTTGTTCCCCCCATACTTAATACGAACCTTCCTGTATCCTTAGTCAACTCCTTGATGAAATTATCTAGAGAAACAATTGGATCATAAGGAGTACTAGATCGTAATTGCTCATGTAATTCTTCTAGAGGCGTAATAGGTTCATTATAAGTAATAGATTGAATCTTCTTTAGGGCATCCCTCCAAGACAAAGAACTCAAATTTTGCTCATTTTCATGTTCATAAGACGGGTGTGTATATGAATAGTAATTGGGATCACCCTGGCATGAGCAATAACCTCCAAAAGGTTGGTGGTGGTCCCGACTACTATCCACACCATGTTGATAGTATGGATAATGTCTATTTTGAAAATCAGTCTGATATTCATTGTATTGGTCTTCATAATACCAGTTCGACATTTTCTAACAAAAACTTCTTAATATATTTACAAAATTAAATTCTAAAAATAAATCCTACTGGAAGGGGTTCTAAACAAACACAAACAAGGCCTACTCAACCAAATCAAAATTACTGAATCTAGCAAACAAAAAGCATGATGGCTCCACTTAGATTGTTTCTAGACCAGCTTCTATTCTTCCAAAAGGCAACTAGTTACAGTTTTAACGAATCTCTCAGAACGATCTGAATTAGATTAACTCGAATAGAAACATGATAAGATCTAAGGAGCTTTGATAACCCTTCCTCTTTGGAAACGTTTCCTTGGGTTACAAGACGGCTCGAATCTACTTAAAATAATCTTCCAGAACTTTGAGTTAGGATAACAGAGTAACCAATACAGTCCTTTTGAATGACTTTCCAATTGAGCTCGTTACACTATAGGTCTCTTTCTAGTCAAATTTTAGGCTTAGGTTCGCGTAGGTAATGTGTTCCTAAGTCGGGCAGAAAGGATACGGTGATGAAATCTGAACCCTTATCTTATATGGCCAGTTTATGCCCTTTACTAGAAAAGCAAATTCCGTATTCAAGTCATCAACATATATGCATCACGAAGGAATACAGAAAACTCACTGACAGAGGATTCGTGGGTTGATCGAGTCTTACCTCCCGTACCAGACGGGCGATGAATCGTTGAAGTCGACTCAGGCCACCAACTCCTGTGTCAGTGTACGAACATGAGGGGCCGAGACAATATTGTTCATCCTTCCAGTTGCAGTTTATATTTAAATGCCCTTCTGTAGGGTTTAAAAATAATAACAAAGTCCAAAGTCCAAAAATAAGAAAAATAGAAAAATATTTAAACTAAATCAATCAACAGCTCCCGAATCTTCTCAAATCCTTTTCTTTAAGGAGAATCAATTCTCGGCAATAACTTTCTTTTCCTGGTGATTTCTTTCTACTTCAAACTAATTTTCTTCTCTTCTTGGTTATTCTGATTTTATCTCGACCAAATATTTTTATTTTGTTTTCCTTTTTGCTCGAGAATATCTTATTGCTTTCAAGGCGATCCATCCTGTCAAGATTATTTTGTCTCCGAGATTTATTTCACGAGATAAATATTGATTTTATTTGATTCTCACATATCCAGATTGTTCTCTCTATAAGGTAAGAAGATTGTATTGTCTTAAAACTCTTAGAATGTCCAAATTTATCGCCCAAAAATTCTTCACAGATCGAGTAATAAGAGTTCCAGCCAAAAAATTAATTTGAAATGTAGGAAGTGGGTGCCCTGAACCAAAGAATGGGTGTCTTTCTCAATTTTGGGTGCCTTTGTAACTTTTTGAGCCAATTTTTTCCAAATATTCATTTCTCCAAAAATACCTACAAACACAATAAAATCACAATATAAGTACACAAATGAGTTCTAACAATATACAAATTGAGATCAAATAAGACACAAAAACGTGTGTATCAACTATCTACCTCTGTACCCAAATTTTATAATCGAGTCTCAATGCAACTGTTAGAAAGATGTTAGCAAGTGATTTGTACTTTGCATGGATAGAAAGATGCATTATCCTTTCATATCTAACTTCTGAATATGTCCTATGTCAATGTCATCACAGGGTACATAATGGTCAAGAGAAGCTGACAAAGAGCAACATAAGTCAATAAATGTACATAAACTCTAAACCAAATTCTAAACTCTAGGAAGGGGTACAGAGATTTGGATATGGAGGGAGTTGATAGAATGAAGTAGTTGGAGATGTGAACTATATGCTCATTATTGTTGTGGTAGGACATTGACAACATTTCAGATCTTGATTAAATGGACCTGCTAGACAGTACTTCACTTACCATATAGAGTTCATAATTTTATTTCGATGTATTGTTAGTGGCAATAATATGAAGAGTTAGTGGGACTGTCTTTGTCATGTAATGTTGAGGAACCGTATTACGATCATATAGATCATTTGAAAAAAAACATTTCAGTGATTTCACTTATGTTGGAATATATATGGGATTTGTCTACTGGACGGGTTGCTACTCTTCATCACGCATGAGGTTACTGTAATCCTATTTATTCGTTCAATATTTTAGTCTTACTGCATCACGCATTTGGATAACTGCGTTTGTAGCCAGATCTTGGATAACTGCATTTGTTATCCTGATTTTGGATGAGTATGAGTTATTTTTGCACAAGTTGGTGGTGGCTTTTATCATAAGAAGAAGGGTGGTTCTATGGAACATCTTCATTAGATTCAAAAAACGTCGGGAATGCGTTTCAAATCGTTATCAAAGAAATATACAACAGTGCAAGTCGGGAAGTCGTGAATGTGTTCAGTGTTGAGAGTAGAAAATCTCGAGCAGATAGAGCAGCTATATATATAGTTAGTTTTTTGAAGCAACTGTCAATATAGATGGTGTAAGCCTGCTTGCAACAACCATATGCACAATAAAAAAAAAACACTATGAAAATCCTCCTAACAGACCAAAACAGAATGCAAACAGAATTAAATGATCTATTTGATTTGATCTATTATGGTATTTAGATGTGGCATCTAATACTCCTGTTAAAACAGAAAATGCGTATCGAATGCTACAATGGAGACTAAGATAAAATGGTTAGGGACACATACGAAACGTAACAAAACAAGGGGTTTCTTTACAGCCATGTCACAGTAGCATTACAAGATATAATAAGATTTACTTTTAATTGCAGGAAATCTCAACTGGTATATGAATGGGTGACATTTAACTATCCGGAGAAGTTTGGATTGGTTTTCTTCTTAATGTTAAATGCAGAAACGTTATTTGATAGTCCTTATCAACATTTAACAGCTCTTTAAAAGCTGCAACCAACTTGTTCTTCCCTTCTTCCTGGTGGCACAACAAAATGCGGTTAGTTTGTTGCCGACAAGTGTATGTGTGCTTTTATTAACATGTAAGGGAAGAGGGATTGGATGGTTAAAGCTATTAGCAATGTAAAAACAATTATTGTGTACTTCTCCAATGTAAAAACAATTATTGTGTACCTCTCGAATGCCCAAGCTTCACGAATACCCGAATTTATAAAGGGCTCAATTGTTTATGGATACATTTGTTGTGTATAATGAGAGAAAAAGGGTTACATCATCTGCTAAAAAGAAGAGAGAGCATACAGATAAATCTATGCGTCAGGTATATAGGTTTACCCTTATTGTTCTATGGCCGTTGTTACAGTGATGACCTAATAACAGAATGACCGGGTAAAAATGCGTTAGAACAATTGTTCTTTAACTATTAGTTGTTCTTGCTCCTTATTAAGATTGTACTTGCTAAGCAGATTCCAGATGGATCACTTTTCGATGTTTGTCTTACTGTGATATAAAAGTTCCTGAGGTAAATTTCTTTTGTTAGATCATGTGTAGTTTATTAGGTGTTGAATTCAAGTTACAATTGGCATGCTATATGTTGTTAAGAACCTACTTTTTGATTGATGTTTTGGTGTCCAAAATACTCCTCGCAATATCAATTGAATTTATTCGTATCCATGCTTCCATGTTTGCAAGATCAAAGGGAACATCAAATACTTTGATTTTGGACCACCTTTCCTAATTTTTCTGCATCCTGCTTTAGGCCCACTTTTGGAAGTCACTAGGCAAAAAGTATGGTTGCAGCACGCGCGACACTTTTGGGGTGCATTCAGAAGAAGAAAAAGTGAAGGGTGACGTTTAGACATATCCAGTGATCCAAATATAGACCGTGAGGCATATTGGTACTTAGAGAAACCATAGTTGTCTATGTCCTATATAAATGAAACAATTTAGCAGGACATATATATGACATCATATATGACTAGCGTTAAATCATTTTCGCTGATCAAGAATAAGGGCGATGTTTTCCCTAAGTTGTTTTTGTTTTCTTCATTGGAGATTTATTTTCAAGTTTTGTAGTTGCTCAATATGTAGAACAACTAAGAAATAACAAGAATATCAGGAGAAACAATTGAAAGCAGAAAAGGCTTTACAAATGAGACAACGATTCTCTTACCAATTGGGAGTTTTAGTATTAGAATGATTTAATATATGCTAGCTAGATATATATCTTGCTTGGTTATTCTAAAAAAATCATTTAAAATGAAAACTTAGAATATTAAAAGAAGATTACATACATCAAAAGCAACAACACAGAGCTCATGAATTATATTGAGGTTGAGATTTGTGATTGAAAAGGCATAAATTAAAAAAGTAACATCTAAGGTGGTGATATAGGTTCATAATTAGATTAGCAAATTTTAAAAGAACACACTTTTAGATCAACCAAACCCATGTTGTGACGGCACGGGTCATATTCTACATCGTTCATATATTTTGCACTATTTAGTGTTTGTAATATATTTTGTATTAATGTCATTTTTTAGTGTCTCTAAAATCAAATATTGATACAACTATATAGTGAATGCGATTTATTATTTAACTACAGGGAATTGGAGCCTGGAGGAGCATTTAAGTTGGTCGCTTGATTCTTAACACAAATATATGAAGAAAGATACATCAGTGCATTTCCTTGATTACATCATGTTCGACGGGAAGCACTTCATATGCTTTGCACTATTTAGAGATGGCATTCTATTTTATATTAATATCATTTTTAGTGTATATAATATCGTATATTAATACAACTGTAGTGAATGTGATTTTTATTTAACTATATGGAGTTCGAGTCTGAAGAAGCGGTTGAGTTGGACGAACTGGAAGCCATTACTGAGGTTTTGAGGTAGAATATTAGTTTGACTTTGGTTCTTTACTTTAAGTTGCAAAAATTGATTACCCAAGAGATGTTGCATAACTATTTCCTAAAATCTAGCAAGATTAAGGGTAGTTGCAGTGCTACTTTGAGTAGCACACTTCAAATATAGACTTACCAATTATCCTTAGAGTACTGATGTTGGCAATGTCATGAACTACTTACTGATTTCAAAGGTTGATATAATTTTTTAAAAGTTTTTTTAAGAGGATTTTTTAATCTCCAACACTTTAAACAATATGTAATTAGTGAATTTGGTTCCAATTGCTAATCTTCTAAATGAATATTGGTGTTTTCATTATATATTGTTGTTAATTGAGATCCCTTTTGGGATGGGTGCCGGGCGAAGCCCCGCCTAACCAAATGGGGACCAATCCTTAATAAAGAATATATCAATACACCATTTAAGGAAGACCTCAAAATAAAGTACAATGGTATAGACACCGACGATGAATATGGAGGTGAAATAAAGGGTAATGACATACCACCGTTAGTCGAGACAAATGAAGATGGTAATGAAATGTCTACTTATTAATAAAAAATTTAGATAAGGGAAAATATTTATTTTTATTATATCTTAGATTTTAATCAATTTTAGTATGTGTTATTTGAAGTCTTATCTATGTTACTTTTAATATTGTTTAGTTCTATAGATTTTATTTTTTTTTATTATTTGCGTAAAACTAAAATTTCAAACTTCGCTATTTAATAAGGTTTACATTATTAACTTTGTTTATTTACATAGATTTCATTTTAATTATTCATATGTTGGATACTAAATTATACATTAGTTTAGATGGGTGCAAGATGAAGCCTCGCCTCAGCAGACATAAGCAAACACTGTAAACCATTTGCATCGGACCCGGTGCATAGCAACGATGAACATAATGGTTAATTGGTCGGAAAGGATCATGACATGTCACCGTTGGTCGAAATAGATGAAGATGGCAATAAAATGTTTACTTATAAAAAAGGATTACTGATAGGAGAAAATATTTATTTTTAATCTAGAAGATTTCAATCAAGTTTAATACTTAGTGTTTAGAGTTTAAACTATTTTACTTTTGAGATTACTTAATTTTATTTATTTTTATTTTTTCTATAATTGATTATTGTTTTCTTAGACTGCGTGAAATTAATTTCCAAACCCATGTGAGATCTTTAGATTTATTAAAAAAAAATAATTATATGGTTTTTATTGTAAGGTTAATATGTTGGATAGTAATCTATTATGACAACTTATTAGAACTCTCATTAAGACGGGTGCGGGGCAAAGCCTCGCCTCAGTGGACATGAACCAACGATGTAAAAAATTGCACAATCATCTTATAATGCATGTGCGGGATTATTCGGTACTGTGTTATGTTTTTTTATCTATTTCACTACATTACTCACATTAGTGTAGGGTGTTTCTTTCAGTGAGAAACTCAAAAAATTCCTCACATTGGTAGTTAGAAAACATATTTGATTTTCGGAGAACGATATATCAGTGCATTTCCTTGATTACATCTTTTTTGACGGAAAATGCTTCATATGCTTTGCACTATTTAGAGTTGGCAACCTATTTTATATTAGTATCGCGTTTTTGATACAACTATATGGTGGGTGTGATTATTCATTTAGCCATATGAAGTTGGAGCCTGGGAAAGCAGTTGGGTTAGTAGTTTGATTCTTAACACAAGTATATGATTTCAAAAGAAAGATATATCAATGTATTTCCTTGATTACATCTTCTTTGACGTGAAGCACTTCATATACTTCGTACTATTTAGAGGTGTTAATTTATTCTATATTAATATCGGGTATTTTTGTAGTGTCTTTAATATCAGATATTGCTACAACTATATAGTCAGTGTGATTTTTCATTAAAATTCTTATGGTGTTTCCTTTCTCTTTATGATATAGTATGTAAGGCATGTGAAGAGTGTATAGTTGGTGAAGTACTTACTGATTCAAAGGTTGGTATAATTTTTTACAAATATTTTCTTTAAGAGGATACCTAATTGATCTCCAATACATTAAACTGTACATAATTGGTGAATTTGGTTCCAATTGTTGATCTACTAATTGATAATTGTTATTTTTATACATTGTAGGTTTTAATTAAGCCAGTTTCTATGCACCTCTCAAAATACCGAATTTGGTCAAAATCACCCACTATACACCTCTCAAACCATCAAATTGACCTCTCAAACGCTCAACTTTGAGAGGATGCACAACGCGTCAAAGTCTTTGTCGCTCGACAAAGACTTTATCTCTAACTCAATATTTTAAATGTTTTATATTTATCTATCCTACTTTTTAGTAATTCTAACCAATTTTTATTATACAAGGGTCTCACTAAATATATTATAATATCTAAAAATTCCACCAAACATATATAAACATATTTTTTATTTGTTAAGGGTCTCATAAAATACAATTAAATACTCCCTCCGTTTCTGGAAAAATGTTAATATCACTTTTTTATTTTAGCCTAAAAATATGTCATTTTGAAAAAATGATAGTAACTCTTTTCTTGAAACGAATGTAGTATATCATTTTACTAAAATTTGATAGTTTATCGTAACGGAAAAACACCTTTATTCGTTCATATGACTAAAAAAACTAACTCATTTGAAAGGTTGCATAGGATCTGGCCTTAGGATCCTTTATGGGACGAGTGCCGGACGGAACCCTGCTTCACCAAATGGAAGCCAATTCCACCATACCCGGTGCGTATTACGGGTTAATAAGTGGTTTCTGTAAAAACAAACTGTAAAAACAAAAGAGGGGGGAAACAGAGACAGAGTTTTATCGAGAGAGAAAAAAGAAGAAAAAGTCTTAACTGTTTTCCTCTTCTGGAGCTGAGTTTGTATTGCCGCTGCTCAAATTTTTCCATCAGAATCACCAATTGGTTTTCAATTTGATTACTTAATTGATCATGGATGAGGTACTCACAGCTGCAGATGCTTCTTCATCTTCTCGTTCATTTAATTCTTCTCCAATACTCCCTTCAAATCTTCCTCTTCTCTCTGCTTTTCTCGCCTTTGCTATTGCTCAATTTCTGAAGCTCTTTACCACCTGGTACGTTCATTTTACAAAACCCTAATTTGTTAACAAAAAATAAACTCGTTAGGGTTTGAAATTGGTTACGAAAAGATATATTTGAATTTCTAGTTTTTAATTATCAAGATAGACGGCAGGTATAAAGAGAGGAGATGGGATTCAAAAAGGATGTTTGGATCTGGTGGAATGCCCTCATCACATTCAGCTACTGTTACGGCTCTTGCTGTTGCAATTGGGTTTCATGATGGAACTGGAGGATCATCATTTGCACTTGCCGTGGTCTTAGCTGCTGTTGTATGTACTTAAATTTGTTAATCAGGTCTTTTATTTCTTAAATTTGTTTCTTTAAATCGAATGTTTTTAGGGTTGTTGCTGTTATGAATATGATGAAAATGGGCTTAGGGTTTAATTAATATTTCCTCATACTTGTGAAATTGAGATTGTTCAAAACTGGTATTCTCATAGAAAGAGCCCTTCTGTTTTACCTTCTTATCATTCAAGTAAACCATAATGTTACTAAGTAAGTTTCTTTTAGGGTAAAATGATGAAGTTTTCAAAGCGTTCGACTACCATTGCCATATATACTATCATATAGTCAGCTTTAGCTATTGTTAAAGAAAAACAGATGCAAAAGAATTTACTTATAAATTTTTGTTTGGAAAAGAAGTACATGATTGCATCACTGAATTGTTGTATCAGCAGCAGAAAGTGTTAGTCATTTAATATCCTTTTCACCTTTTTCCCTTTGGGATGGAATGAGAATGTTCTAGAGTTGGTGAAAATTATATTCACAGCCATCTTTTGAATTTCTGTTTGGTTTGCATGGTATTCTTGGTTTATAATATGTTAAAACTGAATTTTACCTCTTATTAATCAACTGGAATTTTATGTCCTGCAGGTAATGTATGATGCAACTGGTGTTAGACTTCATGCAGGTCGACAAGCTGAAGTAAGATTATGAATAATTACTGGTTAAGCTCTAAGGGTTGTATGTCTCTTTTTGGATGGTGTTACTCGTATTATATCACGTTTGTCATATTGCTTTTTGTTTGAATGAATGGAGATATCCCATTTTCAACCTTTACTCCAGTCATATGTTGGTCAGCTTGCAGCTATGCATTTGTGCTATTTGAGATAGAATTTGATTTAATTTGTGAGAGCAAAGTTGAGTTTATGTTGAACTGTAGGTTTTATTTCAGGATTCTCTGTGCTTTGTTATTAATGTTATAGTAATGGTACGATTATCATAGTATACATCAAAAAATGAACTTCAAGTGTTTATGCTTCGTATTCTATGAAACTCAGTCATATGGATTAAGATGGTTGATGATTGAAAGAAACCTAACTTCCAGTCTACCATTAGGTCCAGAGTGCCATACAGCAGTTGGGATCTTGAGCACATACTATAACCTTGTACTGAAGTCCTTTGATTGCCAGGGTTCTGGTAAACATCTTGCATTGTTGAGTACTGGGTTCCCATGGTTATGTTTGAACTCTACTTCATTCAGAAGTTTTGTTTCTTTCCTTTTTACCGAATGTTGAGAGTTGTACTTTGTCAAGGCTTTTGTCTCAGGTTTTATTCTTATTACCTCAGTTCATGTTATTTTTTATTGCTATTGCCATCTTAGAGCTTTCGACTTTGTCTGTTTATTGATTTGCACTGCTAAATGTTTTAGGGTGCAAGGTATCAGGTTGTTATTATGCATGTTTTTCTAGATTCCCTTACCTGTACATATGTTTTGTGAATTAATTTTGTCACTGCTCGACTTTTGTTTCTTTTGCTAGTCACTATACTTAGTGGGGTAAAAATGGGGCAAAAATTAGATGAAAATATTAGTAGTCTTGTTACCATCTATTATGCTTCCTGTTTGAGCCTATGTATTGGTGTATCACCAAATAAAAGGCGGAAAATAATTTATTGGTTGACGGAGCTAACTTATTATTTCTCTTCTAGAATTTTAGTTCACCACAACGGATTAGTATTCTATTTTTGAGGATTAGATGTTACAAAATTGATATGAATTTCATCTCCACATTCTTCTCCCGTCTTCATCTGCTTTAGGAAAGCACGTATTTTTGGCAGGAAAATATTAAGTCTTTGATATAAAGGTTAGTTGATAAGTGAATACTGATAACCCGTAGAATTATTTGTTTTTCTGTGAACCCTTAGTGTCCTATCCTGGCATTCTCTTCTTCTTCTTTTTTCCTGTAAAGTGGATTTTACCTTCTTGCTTATAACCTGTAAAGTAAAAGCTTACCTTTGATGAACTCAGACCTCCATCATGTAGTATCCAGAGTATGATCTACTTAGATTATTATTTTAATTACTTTGTCGTGTTGGATTAGCTGGATATGTCGATCATTTTACTTTGTCTGATCTACTGGCTTACATCCTATATCCATTCTGTTATGCTGAGTATCTCCATTTTGATTCATATAGCATAAATAACATTTGTTGGCTACTCGTTTTCTGCTATATGATGTTTATGTTTGATCATTTCAGGTGCTGAACCAAATAGTTTGTGAACTTCCTACAGAGCACCCTTTATCAAATGTTAGACCCCTACGTGAATTGCTAGGTCATACTCCCCTGCAGGTCTGTTGCCATAATGGATATGTTGGGCATTTATTTAATGCAGTTTCCTCCTAATTACGCTCATATCAAATAGTTAATTGTGGTTAACCTCCTTGCTTTTTCGTCAGCGTAGGTTGCTGCAGGTGCTATCTTGGGTTGTATAGTAGCATTTTTCATGAGGACCTCTCGCTAACGGAGAAGATTAAGATATCACCAGGAAAAGATCAATTCATTGATCCCTCATAAAAGGAAACAAAAGAAGAGTTGGGTCTTTCATGGGGGCATATGTTTCATTCAGTTACTCGCTATTGTAAAAGATGGGAAACACCTACCACTTGGTGAAAAGGCTTGTAAAATTTTATCTACCAGAGTTTTAAAATTGAAGATACAGAAATATTCAGGGCTTACAAACATATGAAACACATTCAACACTCTTCTCTTCTCCTTCTTTTTCATGTATTCTTAGCATAGCATATAATTGACTGCTCTCCAACCCACACTGGTGTCCCTGTATATGATTTCTTGTTCACTGTTGTACTTGTTTAAAGTGGGGATCACTTCCATAGTTCCACTTGTTGATTTTGGGAGGAGAGTATCGGTGAGAATGGCCAAATTTGTGGCCAGACATGGAATCCATAACACCGACTAAAAGTGCAAGACGTCATCTAAATGATGAGGTGGGCATGGATGAAGATGTAACAAACAAAAAGGGAAGAAGTCATCTAAATTGCCACTGATGAGGTGACGCAAAAGATGAAGGCATCAACGTGCCAGAGTTTGCTTTTCCTTTAATTTCTAATTCAAATTTAAAGAAAATATCACATTCAGATGAGGTCGCAATTCAAAGATTCTGAGCCTTATCGTCAACTTTGGGCAACACATAATCAGGGGCAGCCAAATAAGGTGTTTATAGTTTTATTACAAAGGGGTAAGGCGAAATAATTTTTTATAGGTGTATTTGGTAATACTTTATCATTAGTAAGGCTAATAAAATGAAAACCAAATTAATCCAAGGAGGTTAAAAAGAGTAAAAGGATAATATTCAATTTCTTTTGGGATACTTTTTGGTCCAATAACTGGTTTTTGATAAATAAAGGGGTACTAGGTTAATAATTAACAAATAGTATACAAAAAAATTCGGTCAATTTCGGAGTTGCGGTTCCTCCATTATTAGCTTTAATTAACGCTGAAAAATGATCACTAATGTTTGTAATGGTGATTAAGTTTTTTGGTAACGGTAATTAGTTGATTCCTTGTTTTTATAAAATTTCTTTGATTTTCTACCATTAATCAAAAGAGAATTTTTTCGGTTCTGGTCAAAGTAGTCTGATTTAGTCAAATGTCAAAAGGGTAACATATTTTTTGTTACTGCTTTGGGAAACAATGATGTCAGGACCGGCCCTGTATAGGCTGTTTGGAAACCATAGCACAAAGCAACCACAACACAAATAATTTTCAGCATAAATAGTTTTCAGAAGTCGGAAGCAAAGCTTTTTTGCTTTACGAAATAAATACTCCAAACTATAAGCATATTTTGGGGTGTACACTTTTTATAATATTTTGGTTATTCGACCTCTAAAAACTGCTCTTATGTGTTATCCAAAGTCCAATCATTGTTTTGTACTGCCTAGCTAGGTAGCACCGACGCGGTAAAATCAGTAGAGTGTCCGCGTCCGACGTGTGTGAGACGCAGGACGTGGACTCGACGCGCGTACGATGCGTGTTAGACGCACCCACATGCGCGTTTCATGTGATTTACAGTCAGACATGGTCAGGACTCATCTGTGACGTACTACGGACGTTTTTTTTTTAATATTTTATCTAATAGTTCTTTGATTAATAGAAGAACCACTAAAAAGTTGGGTTTTCTGACTCTAAAAGTTCAAAGTTAATGTTTTTTTTTTGTTGTGTTCTAGATCAAGAACAGAAAAATTATGTATGAATTTTTCTGATTAATAAATTATTGTAACTTTGTTGTTACTATATTATGAATATTTTTGTGAAATTTGATTGAAAACTATGTGTTGGTGCAAAAATAATTACCCCAACACTCTTCGAGATGTGTGTAGATGGATTAGATCGCACCCGTTGATTTAATTCCGCCAGGAACTATAGATGATCAATCTCCAATGGTTGATTTGATTCCACCAGAAACTGTAGTTGAGACTTCTGATGAACTGGATTGAAGTTGAAAGGTGGGGGATAACAGCAAAGTCACTCCGATGCTAAAGTCAAAGAGATCTCTGAGCAGGTGTATTGTGGAGAAAAGGAATAGAAATTGTCTACCTTTTGAGATGGATTTGAACCCCTGTTTATAGGAAGAAATCAAATTTAGTTGTAGTTATCCCAAATAACAACTTAGATTTGTAGTTATCATAAATAACCACCTTTACTTGTACTTATCCTTTAATATTTGTATCTATCCTAGAAGATTCATGTCTATCTTCTGTATATTCTGTATTTATCTTGAAAGATTCTAGAATATCTTCTCAAGATTTAGGTCTATCCTAAAAGATTCATATTTAGCTCCCTAGTATTCATGTCTATCCTGGAAGATTCTTATTTATCTTCTCGGGATTTGGGTGTATCCCAGAAGATTCATATCTATCTCCTCAAAATTCATGTCTATCCTGGAAGATTCTTATTTATCTTCTCGGGATTTGGGTATATCCCAGAAGATTCATATCTATCTCCTCATGATTCATGTCTATCCTGGAAGATTGTTATTTATCTTCTCGGGATTTGTGTTTATCTAAAATAGGCCTCCATGATAAGCCAACTGGGCTTCCATAATAAACTCAGCAAAAATAGGCTTTCACAATAAGCCAACTGGGCTTCTACAATAAGTCCAGCAAAACAATAAGCCAACTGAGCTTTCACAATAAGCCTAATATTATAACTATGAAGCGGCATGTACGATTCACATATGTACTATTTGATAATGATACAAACATCGTTCCCTCTTAATTCTCAACCTGTCGATGAATTAAGAAAATTTAAACTTAAACTGATCTCTTTGTTTATAACGACGCCCCTAACTCCTTGTAGAATTACACTTGATATGGGCTTGTCATTAGTAGACCATAGGTGTTAGCCATCTGCCACGACTTTAACATTGTCGCCAATCTTTTGGTGTCAAATGGATGCAATTTGTGTTCCATATGAAGTTTGCCAAAGAGAGTCACGGTGCATGATAGGGACCAATTCTCTTTGCCACAGCCGAACCCAAGGCTAATCTTGTAACAAGACCATCTTTCGACTAACTTCTTCTCCTGCTTCCTAACTTGGCATGAACCCCCTCTCCAATTCGAGAAAGTGAACTCATTCATTCAGTCATTCTCCGTCTTCGACCCAATCATGTAAACCAGCCGAAACTTGAAACTTCTCTGTTCTTCTTCTCATCCATCTCGACTTAAGCTTTAACCACAACGAGTTTTGGCAACGGCTCAGAATAGAGGGGTAAGAGTCCATTACTGCTCTCGAAGCTACTGTGGCTGCTCGTGTAAGTGATGGCTGAGAAGACCAATTGGCTGAAGAGCGAATTACGGTAGACACGAGATTGATAGGTTAGACAGAAAAGAAGTGGGTTTGAATTAAGAACCATCATGGGTGTACGAAGCCAAAAAGAGACGAGAAAGTTTGTTCTCGGGATGATTCCCAATTTGTGTTTGGTGATGAATCAAATGAATGTCTATTGGTTTTCGTATGATGGGTTTACTGCGAATTGACCTTTGCAGGGATTTTTGGTGAAATTGAAAGCTTTGAGAGTTGTAAACTATGGCAAGAAAGTTAGGGCACATGACCTGTTTGATTAAAAGCCCCACTGACCATCTCTATTTGCCTTTAGCCAATTGTTGCGAACCTGTTGTCCAGCTGCTAACGACCGTTGTGTAGCTTCTCTTCCAGCCGCGTACAGCTTGGTCTCTGCCCTTACTGCTCTGTTCTTCGACTTGAGCTATATGGTCTTCAGCCTTGCGTGGGAACTACTACGGCGAGATGGCTAGTAAGCCCATGATGCTCAACCAACTAGCTTTGCCTTATTATGCTCTATGCTAACTTATCTCCATGAGTAAGCTGTTGTTAGTTGATGTATTTAATCTGCATTCAGTCTCCTCTTCTTGTTATGCTTCTATATAAGTGGTGCACTTCTCATGATTTTATTCACGCTTCTCAAAAGAAGTTTGGCTCCTCTTTCAAGTAAGTAGCCTCCTTCTTTAGAATTTTCTTCTTTCTTTGTAGTTCATCATTACTTAATTCCAACAGTTGTCTCGAGTGATTCAGCAAAATCATCCAATAGTTGTCTTCTTTTTGTTGGACATCATCATTGCTTTGTTTTAAATCTGTTGGCGGTTTATCTGTATGTGCCCTATTTATTTTGTTTCGAGTACTCGGAGGAGTTGTTGAAGTATCGGAAACGTTAATCGACGGAGAAACATCTTGCCATTCCTTCTGAGTTGACAATAGATGACATAGTATTGCCTTGTGTTAGGAATCCAAGGTCCCTGTTGTTGCTGATGTAGATTCATGACAGAATGTTGTTGCCTTCTGCTTGGTAAGAGCAGAGGAGTACTGGCTGTTGGTGTTGTAGATTCTTTGGCATCTTCAACAAACTTCCGTTTTACTTGCTGCCATGGCATTTACTCGTCTCCAGGTTCGTGCCATTTGTGGATCACAAAACTTAATAGTGATACTGATTATGTAGTTAAATGAAAATCTTCCCAAGTTGTTGTACATGGGCTTTTCTTCCCTTTGGCTTGATCTTTGTATTGGTTGCGAAATAGGGAGTGAGCTAGTCGGATTGCTTGCTTCACATTTGGATGACATTTCGAAACTTACGAGTTCAAATTCGTCTCTGTTGTTGGCATGACCCTTATAGCTTCTTGTCTCTTTCTCACCCAGCGTTGGTCGTTCCTTCAACCCTAGCCGCCCCCATTATTCGTAATGATATTGAAAAGGACATCTCCTATTGTTTGACCTTCCTGTCTTGGAGCACGAAAAAAACGCCCCCGAGTATGTGTAGGTAATTGTGGCAAGATATCTCGCGCTCCAACCATACTTATGTGTCACATGCGTGCGACTATTTCACAACTTAATTCTTGACAGGTCGGATGCAAGACCCTTTATTTGGCGTTGGCCATGTGGTCCGTAGTTGATTTCTTCCATTGTCAGCAGCAAGCTTCACATGCATTGTGTTTATTTCAAAAGGATCACTGATTTGCATCCACAAGTCCTTGGTAGATAACCAATCCGATTGTAAACCTGCATAAGAATGAAATGAAGAATCCACTTGAGACTCAATGGCAGCGTCATTGGCAGTGGAGACTCCATCTGCATCAGCGTCAATGGGTGTGTTTTGTTGTTGGCTCTGAACTGCAGATATGATTGCAGCTAGAATTATTGGATTTCCTTGGTTGATTACGCTCCGAATCCTGCACTGAATTGTATTGGTTGGGGTGGATGAACCTTGCTCGACTCCTTGTTGTTCTCTTGAAGCTTCTCATGTTGGTCCCTAGTATGCGGTTGAGAGTGGTGCTTCGTTCTCCTCCCGCTCCATGTATTGATTACTTATGTATGCTCCTCCACCGCAGAGTTTCGAGTTATAGTAGAATGAGCCTCCTTTTTGCTGTTCCTTCCTCAGCTCCTATGTTGCCTGTGTATTAGCTTTGCACATCTGTACGTCCAGCTGAGGTTGAAAGTCCTTAGCCTACTACTGCTTTGTTGCTCCAATAATGATTCCAAACGTATGAATGTGCTTTTTCCCTTGTTTGACGACAACCTTCTTTCTTTCCTTTACAATTTTTCTTCTTTAATTGAAGCTCCGTCTCCACCTCACTGAAATACATCTTCTTCTTTTTTCTAATGCTTTCGTTATGGAACAGAGAAGAACATGGGTCTGCATCGGGTTTTTGACAGCAAATGTGGCTCGATTTTGAGAACAAGATAGAGAAAGAATAGTTGCTGTTCAATTCAGAGGGTTTGAGTACGAACGAGAAATCAGTGAAGATGAACAGTTGCTGCCGTGAGTGGGTTGTTTCCTAATGCCGTGAGTGTGAATTAGGATTGAGGAGATGATGAATAAAGGGTTCTCAATCATGATGTTATTGGATGTTGAATTGTGTGCATGATTGTGAATGTTGAATGATTGCAGGGAAGGAGAAAATGGGTGTTTGAAATCACCAAGCTCACATGTTTAAATCAACCAACAAAACCACAATACGCGTTTGATACATCGCCTGAACCACACAGCTCTTATCAGCCTAAACTGAACTAGCTTTGCTGTCAGTTAGACCATGGTTCTGATGGGTATCTGCTAAGGGTTAGAACATGGTTTCAAAGTGTTCTAAGACAAGAAGAAATCAGAGTTTGGATTGTATTAGGACTCAACATAGCAGCGAGAAATCATCCAAGATTGTCGCATAGATTTGTGTTGCGGTTGATATGGTGGCTGAGTGAAAATGTTTTTAGAGTTTGTATGGGTTCAGGAAAGTGGGGTCTTTACCTATTTCGAAATTGCAGGTCGAGAAGGAAATAATGTAGCTATAAAAGGAGGCTAAGGCTACAACAAAAATGAGGAGAATTGATACCCATTACCTGCTCGTGAAAATCTCCAAGAGATCAGTTCGCAGTTCACGGCCACAGACCAATAGCACTCTTCTTCACTGCATACAGCCTTACACCACCATCCTCTACCAGTTCTTCTCCAAACAGTCCACAGTTTGCAGAACCACCAGGCAACACTTATTTCGCATCAAGCCAACAGCTGCAACACCTTGCTGCCGAGTCTCCAAAACCATCAGTTGCACCTGCACCACAGCACCACCAGTTTGCAGGTTCACCATACCCCCAACTGCATCTCCTTCAGTTAACCCCTTTTCATGTCCCATTCTTGCCTGAATTCACAGCAACATATATGCAATGTGCCAAGGGCTATCAACTGCAGCTGCCATGTAAGAGCCTCCACTCGTTTTTCTAATTTATCCTTGGTCAGTAGTAGTGTGCGGGACTAGAACACCATTCTTGTTTCTACCCTGAGGTTTAAAGAAGGCTAGTTTGGTTTCCCCCTTGCTAGTTTGATAGCAGGACACGATCTTCGATGGAGCTCTCCCCACACCAAGCACTTTCCATTTGTTCTGTGGAATTCTTGTCTTTGCCTGTCGCAGTCGTAGTTGATGTATACACACAGAACACCAGCTGCTAGGATAAGAAGTGCAAGCGATTACCGAGATTCACTGGATGACTGACTAGGTACACTCCAGGTGAGGTATAAATTGATGGAACCCAGCTGATCGGCAGTGGCACATCATAAGCTTTTGAAATAGCTTTTCTCACATTATAAGCTTGGGCTTGGTCTAAGATTTAAAGGAGGCATCATGGAGAACTAAGGTTTGTAAATAGCCACTGCAAGGTCCTTGCAAGTAACCCATTTTACTTATAGTAACCGACCTTAAGCCTGTCACTGAATTTTGCCACTTGGTTTTTATCCATAGATTGGAGCTATCACCACTACACACGGTCAAGATCTTGTACGAGCAGCAGCGAGCTTGAGGAGTTTGTGCACCAAATGTTTCTTCCGAAGCTTGGATAGGTCCTCACAAAACAAGCTCCTGACACAGTTGTTAAAGGTGATGCCTCCACTCCTTCTTGGAAAGTCCGAACAATGGCGCTCCGAATCGGTCGAGGGGCGGTACTTTGAGTAGCATGAATTCCGACGAGTGTATCATCGTTTCTTCCTCATTGATTTGCTTGTGAAGTCTCCATGCTATTTTCTCTTTGACTTGGAGTTTTTTGCGACATTAACTTTGTAACAGTTAAACTATTCCTGTTTCCAAATGCCTTTTGTAACGCTTTCCTTTGCAACGGATAAAACATTTCTGTTTTAGGAAGCCCTGAAGAACTTTTGAGACGTTTTTTCTCAACGTTTTCTCATAGGATTTCTCTGACACTTTTAGCAGTAGTTCTTTTCTTTTTTTTTTTGTAAGATTTTTCTCACCGGAGGAACACGATCCTTTTATTCGTATCCCCTTAGGCGGCGCTAAAATGTTGGTGCAAAGATAATTACCCCCAACATTCTTCGAGATATGTGTAGATGGATTAAATCGTTGTCGTTGATTTAATTCCGCCAGAAACTGTAGATGATCAATCTCCAGTCCTTGATTTGATTCCACCAGAAACTGTAGTTGAGACTACTGATGAACTGGATTGAAGTTGAAAGGTGGGGTACCTGCAAAGTCACTCTGATGCTAAAGTCAGAGAGAGCTCTGAGCAGGTGTATTATGGAGAAAAGGAATAGAAATTGTCTACTTTTTGAGCTAGATTTGAACCCCTATTTATAGGAAGAAATCAAATTTAGTTGTAGTTATCCCAAATAACAATTTAGATTTGTAGTTATCCTAAATAATCACCTTTACTTGTACTTATCCTTTAATATTTGTATCTATCCTAGAAGATTCATATCTATCTTCTGTATATTTTGTATTTATCTTGAAAGATTCTAGAATATCTTCTCAAGATTTTTCTTCTCTGGATTTGGGTCTATCACAGAAGATCCATATATATCTCCCCAGGATTTATGTTTATCCTGGAAGATTCTTATTTATCTT